>JAHDVE020007128.1:0-58897 GCA_022606495.2 Halesus radiatus
TTTCTTTTTCATAAGTTATTTTCTCTAGGGGGATATTAACGAGTCTATGTACCATTGAATGGTAAGCTGATAATTTATGAGACCAAGGAAGAGTTGAGTTTAAAATAAAATAAATTTAATATATCCGGTAGGTAATAAAAACAAATAGAAAAATATGCATGTATGGAATTTCTCGGTTCAGTATTTGAAAAATTGCAAAAGAAATTAAAAAAAAAAAATTAAATATAGCCTTTAATATAGGAACAAGCCTAAAAAACTAGTAAAAAATCCTAAACTTAATGATAGTAACATATACAAATTAAAATGTGACCACGCCGACTGCAACGCTACCTACATAGCGTATTCTCCACTAGATTCATAGAACATATACGATGTTATAAAAATAAAAGCACTTCTTCAAAATTCGCAGAACATCTCTTAGTAAATAATCACCTCCCGCTTTACAACAACAAACCTAAACCCTTACATATAGAAAGAAAGGGCCTAAGATTAAATTTACTTGAACAATTAGAAATTAACAAACGAACTAACGACCCTAATATAACATTAATTAATAAAGCAAGGAAAATTACATATTCACCGCTTCTCAGTATGTTCACATTATCAAAACAATATAAAACATTTAGCTAACTAACTAACCATCACGCCGTTTCCCCGCAGGGGTAGGCAGAGAGGACGGACCGCCACACAATTTGATCTTGGCATACATTTCTTGCTTCATTCACTTTCATACAACGTCGCATACATTCTCTTTTGTTATTCCGACTTCTGACATGGCCCGACTCAAGTATTTGGTTCACTTGATCGTGCCATGTCTTCCTCGGACGTCCCCGGCTTCTTCTTCCGTTCACATTCGCGTCATATATTCTCCTTACACTCCTCTCTTCGTTCATTCGCTCTACATGCCCGAACCATCTAAGCGTCCCTTTCTTATTCTTACTCATTACGCTTTTACATCAGCCTTGCATTCTTTACGAATCTCAATATTTTCACACGATCATACATGGTTTTACAACACATTCGCCTCAGAGATCTCATTTCTACTGTATTCAGTTTACTTTCATTTTTCCTCTGCTAATTCCATGCATCAGGGTGGATATCAGCACTCCATTATGGACTGCTAGCTTCGCTTGTTTGGATTTCTTTATGTTAGCGCAAACCGCGTTCAGACCTCCGTTAATGGAGTTTCCTGCATTCACCCTTCTTTCAATATCCCTATCAGTCTTTCCATATTTCGTAAACATAATTCCCAAATACACAAACTCATCGACCTGCTCCAAGTATTCATCATTCACAACTATATTGCACACTGTTTTCGTACTCTCTCTTTCAAACACCATGACTTTCGTCTTACTTACATTCATCATTAGCTCATTCTTCATACATAGTTCATCCTAGATACGAGTGACTGTAGATCTTCCATACTGTTCAGCAATCAGCACCGCATCATCAGCATACGACAGGCAACATACTTGCAGACTACTCATTTTCGCGCCCAAGCCCACCTCTTTCAATTCTTGCATACAATTATCCATGTATAGATTGAGTAACATGACAGTTTCATAGATAACTTAATTTTGGTTTTGAGGCCAAAATACCCATCCAAACTGAATAAAATATATATATTTTTTAATTAAAGGTTTAGTAAATATCTAGCAATGAAAAAAATCAATTTTTATAATTTTAGAGCCAACTTAGAAAATTATTTGCGGGTCTATTGTATTTAATATTTAAAAAAATTATATTTGCTACGTAAATATGATTATGTTATGTTTTTATTTTGGGAGGCGGGTATGGGTACCGCCGCCCCGGGAACCATTTTTTTGGATGACCAACACCTCTGCCATAGGTCACCCCAAGTGGTTCGTTACGTTTGGTGACTTAGCAGGGGTGCCCGGGTTCATGGGGTAAGGTTTGTCCAGGTCTTGGCTGCGGATGCGTTGGCCCATCTACTGCGGGGTGGGTCGGATCGGGAGAGACTGGTTGAGGGAGACCCTTTACAACTGGCTACCGTTGTCCAGGCCGCTCGATAGTACAGGGGCCTGATCCTCGGGCTCACGACTGAGTGTGGGCTGCCCCACCAGCGATTGTAAAAACCCCGCTGCTGCTGTTGTGCCGATTCGTGACCGGAGGGGACCCAGCAGTAGCGTTTGGGGCGCATTGGGGGCCCTTCCCAACCAGACTCTCCCAACCATAGCCTTGCACCGCGTAGTGGGTGGGATGGATTCATACGTCCGTCAGTCCTGGATACCCTGACTCCCAGCTTCCTACCCACCCTTTATACCTAATCCTTCCCTTGCTTTCCTTTTCTTATAAAACCCCCAACAATAATTATAAAAAACATGCAATCACAAAACCTAATTAATAATAATATCATTACAACGGCGAGTAGTAGGCGTCCCTGGTGCAGGCCAAAAATGTTGGTGAATTTTACCAACATTCGAGGCCTGCACAAAAATTTAAATTCTGTCCACCACCACCTTCAATCCCAACGCCCAAACCTTTTATTCCTCTCCGAAACGCAGATAGCTGAGACTTCTGACGCCTCCTATCTGGACTGCCCGGGCTTCACCCTCGTAGGCAAGTTCCGACCAAAAGGAGGTGTTTGCTTCTATAGCCGAGCTGACATCAACTGTGTGCGACTGTTGAGTCTGGAAAATTCCAGATTTGATGTAATGTGGGTGCGCGTCAGTCTTGCCAGTACGGTAAGATTTTATGCGTGTTTAAACCGCTCACCAAACCTCAGCGAATCAGACTCATCCAAGCTATTTAAACATTTGAGCGAAACTATTGATGACCTCTTACCCCGCTACCCTTCGGCCGAGTTTGTTGTTCTGGGGGACTTCAATGTTCATAATGAACCGTGGTTGAAGTTCTCATGTTTAACAAACTCGGCTGGCCGACAGGCGGAATTCTTTGCCCTTTGGCATGGGTTGGAGCAACTGGTTCAGGAGCCTAAGAGGGTTCCTGATGTCCAGACTCACCGCTCCAATCTGCTAGACCTATTTTTAACTACCGAGCCACGTGGTTATGGGATTGTTGTCGCAGCGCCTTTAGGATCGTCCGACCATTGCCTGGTGACGACATCAATCCCTATTAACTTCAGACCCCCAATCGAGAGGCTGAAGAGAAAAATGTGGCACTATAGGTCAGCAGATTGGTTCGGTCTGCGGGCGCATTTTAATGCTTTCCCATGGTCAGCTGTCTGTTTTTAGACTTCGAATCCGTCCAGATGTGCCCAGGAAATTGGTGAAGTCATCACATCTGCGACGGATGGCTTCATTCAATCCTCCAGAAATTGCTCCAGTTTTGACAAAGTTCTTTAAAATGTCCCTGAAGTGTGGCTCTGTGCCCTCTGGTTGGAAAAAAGCGGTCATTCATCCCATACCTAAGAAAGGTGACCGCTCCAACCTAGCCAACTACCGCCCCATAGCGATCACATCAGTTCTGTCCAAGGTGATGGAACGTGTGATCAATGACAAACTGCTCAGATACCTCGAAAAGAACAAAATCATTAAGGCCCGCCAGTACGGATTCCGGCGGAACCGCTCGTGCGGTGATCTTCTCGCGTATGTGACGCATGTTTGGGGGCGGTGCCTGGAACGTTATGGTGAGATTCAAACGGTCTCACTGGACATTTCTAAGGCCTTTGACCGGGTTTGGCACCGAGGACTTGTCAACAAACTGCCTTCTTACTGACTTCCCGTTTCCTTTTGTACGCGGATTGCCGATTTTTTGAGGGAGAGATCGATTCAGACTTGTGCTGATGGTTTCATTTCTTCCTCGCATTCAATAAATGATGGCGTACCACAAGGATCGGTTCTGTCTCCGACATTGTTTTGTTGCACATCAATGACCTCTTGACATGTTCACCAATCCACTGTTACGCGGATGACAGTACAGTCCATGATTGCTTTTTGTTTGACAAGCCCCCAAAGGGCACACAAACTCCAACGGCTCGGAGGGCTTTGAAGCAAAGGATGGACGGTTACCTCGAGAGGGTCTCCTCTTGGGGTAAGAATAACCTCGTCGAATTTAATGTTTCAAAGACCCAATCATGTCTGATTACGTCTAAAAGGGATCGAAATGATAATCTGGTCTCCTTTAATGGAAACAATCTTCCCACCAAGCCCTCCATTGATATGCTTGGTGTAACCTTAAGTGACCAGCTCAGGTATGGGGGCTCCATTGAAGCCAGAGTAAAGTTAGCCTCTCAGAAGCTGGGCGTATTGTACAGGGCCCGCAGATACTTTAATAGTACACAACTGCTGACCTTGTACAAATCGCAAGTGCGCCTCACTATAGAATTTGGCAGCCACCTCTGGTCGGGAGTCCCAAATATCTGAAAAAAAATCCTTGATTCTGTGCAGAAACGGGCGGTCCGTTTGATAGATTCGCCTATCGCAAACGGGTTGCAATCTTTGGAGCACAGACGTCAGGTGGGAATGCTGTCCTTGTTCTACCGGTATTTTAATGGAAGATGCTCCGAGGAACTAGCGTCATTGATCCCTTCGGCACCGGTGCATAGTCGGGAAACACGCCAAACGCGCGCCCAACATTTGCACACGGTTGACATTTGTCACATGAGAACGGGTCGCTTCTACGATTCATTCTTGTGTTCAACAGCTGGGCTGTGGAATGATCTACCGGCCTCTGTGTTTCCTCCATCCTATAACATGGGTCTCTTCAAGACCCAAGTTCACTCCTTCCTATCCTCTAAAAGACCCTCCACACAGCATCCCCAAAGATGATATAGGCCTTGAGGGAAATTATTTCCCTCAGGGTCTCCTGTGTGGAGTTACTTTAAAAAAATAAAAAATTAATAAAAAATGTAAAAATTAAAAATTAAAAAAAAAGGTTTTTTCGGGTGGATATTTTAAATAATGTACGGCAAATTTATGTTACAACGTAACTTGATCGTTTTTCATTGAATTTAAAGTCAACCATAATGCTTATTTTAATTTTTTAAATTTTGTGCTACATTATATTTTCGAAGAAGGTGGCGTAAAATATATTTTTTAATCACCGTTAGCCCCCAAATAATTGTTAAAGGTGCCTCTAAAATCGCGAAAAATCAATTCCTCTAATGGCCTACAATTCATAATGTAAAACAAAAATAAATAAATTACTTCTAATCCGTACTAGATATTTACTATACTTTTTGATGAACAAAAAAATTAGGTTTAGCTGAGTATTTTGGCCTCAAATCCAAAATTAAGTTATGTATGAAACAGGCAGCGCAGCCGTTCCTCTTAAAAATTCTTCTTTTTTGTCTTTAAATAAAAAATATAAAGATTTATTGAAATCACTTGACTAATAAAATATGATATCATCTTTCTTGTAACCGAAAATACGCTGTCCTTCAGTTCAATTTAATTAAATTACTAATATTAGTCTGTCCAATCACAACTGAAGCCGTATGAGTACCCGGCCTTGCTAGGGATTATTTTATTTTTATTTTTAATAAGCTCATGAATGTCTGAATCCTTGCTCGTCGTTTGGGTTCCATAATCGATTTGACAGCGAAAGTAATGCATTATGATGACTATTACTATCTCTAAACAAAGAAGATTAATTTGAAAATTTAATTTAATTTCGAACATTTATTTTTTCAAAACGTATCTAAATAATAAAATTCTTAAGTTGGTACCTACTCGTGTTTTCCACTTTGGACATATTCTACCGAAAAAAACCGTCTTCTTTTGAATATGTAATCTGTGGCTAACCAGAGTGGAATATCTATAGGATAACCTCAATGTTTTGCGTACTAATTTTAAAATATTATAGTAACAGTTTTACATATTGAATTTCATTCAAACTGCTCTCTAAACCTTCCCGGAAATAATAAGAACATATTTTGGAACACAGGACAGACTGTAACATTTTTCTACAGCATTTACACAACCAACTATCAGTCTCACCGATAGGATGCATGATCTGGGAAACAGGTTTGGAGGTGTTGTTGATGTATTTGCTGACTCCATTATACAGTAAAGCGCCATCTATCCTACAATATGTAGTATTGTAGCTTGGATAATGTGGCGATAATGATATGTGTTATAATATTGTTTTAGTTTTCTATTTTGTGTCACTGTTAAACGTTTGAAAAATATTCTTCATTACTTTATGGTTTCTCTATGCACTTGTAATTTTCGATAGCTCTTTATATTATGTTCTAAAATCCACGTAAAAGCTCAGATGGGCATATAATAAAAAAAATACATAAATACAGGCTGAAGAGCTGTGCCTACCTTAAAATAAACTAACCAAAGAAAGAAAATTTAAAAGACGTTAATCTATTGTTTTCTCTGCTCGGCATTAAAAATGCTGTTTATGGGATGTATTTACACATACTAACTAAGAACAAACTCCGCTGGACCCTCAGCACCGACCCCCTTCGTCTCCGCCCAAATTCCATCTTATACCCTCCATTATCTTAGTGAGCGGGCTTAAATATAAGATTGCCATCAGCAAGTGCGGCTAGCACTTAAAACACAGTTTACAATTCTTTGAAATGAAAATGAATAAAAGCCCTACAGTAGCAAAAGGCAGCCCGCTCACTGGGTAGAGAAGATTATCTCCACATTTGTGCACCTCTAACTACAGTTGACACATGAAGAGGAAGAAATATTCCCTGACACTGTACACAAAAATTTTACAACATGATATATATGTATACTAAGAACAAACTAGTATTCCTTTGTTGGTAAAAGTACCTCTGTGTAAACCATGCACTTATTTTTTAAAATTATTTTTTCTATATTTCCAGATATTTGGTTCTCCGCATACTCCCAAAAGATGATTGTTAATATGTTCCTAACGAATATACATAATACAAAAAGCACCCAGATTCGAGGCCAAAAATAAAAATAACAACAGATAGGCAAATTTGTGTATTGACTTGAAAAATAACCGAAAATGGAGCATCATCACGATTCTTCTGGATCTGAAGAAGATAGGCGTTCTATGCTAAACTCTAAATTATTTATGGTTTTACGAAAAACGAGGCATGAAGAAACAATCGTCGCCGGATTAGAGACATGCTTGGGAGAAGGAGCAGATATCAATGCACAGAACAATCGAGGAAACACCGTTCTGCATCTCGCAGCCAAGAAACAATATCAGCAAGTCATGAGTTATCTTTTATCGGTTCCGGGAATTAGACAAGATATCGAGAACCACGATGGTCGCACTGCCGTGAACCTCGCAGTGCCGGGCTCTTTCCAACATTCAAGTTTAAATATGTCAAATCAGTCATTTCTCAACACAGATGAGTACAGTAATGTGGATCAGAATAAACATGGCATCAATGTTGACGAAAGCTTCCAGCAACTACCTTCCATGAATTTGACCGTTGACAAATATTTGCATCTCAGCAATGTAAAGTTTGCCAACTTGCTGATAGCTTGCAACAATTACTCCCGACCCAAAGACGAAACATTGAAGCTCGAACCTTTTCCCGCTAATAAAATAATGGCGCTGTTTGCTATTTTAGTTTACTGCGAAAGAGAAAAGAAAACCCACGCGGAGTATGAAAAATCTCTGGATTTGCCAAAAGGATGGACTCTTTTGACAACGGCCAGTAACACCAGTAAGTTGAACGGGTATTTCGGAGCAGCTTTCTTGAACCCCAGTCTCCAGCAAGTCGTGGTGGCTCACAGGGGAACGGGAAACCTTGGCTCGTGGTGGACTAATATATTTGGAATCATCTGGAACAAGAACGCCCCTAGAATGAATTCAGCTCTCACATTCACCTCAATTATCTGCAAATCATTGAGCGAAGCCAACAGAACAAACCACAGAAGTTTCCAACTCTCTCTGACGGGGCATTCCATGGGTGGCTGGCTCGCGCAAGGCTCCGCGTTCTCCGCCAAACACATTAAGAAAGACGGTGAGCGCTTCGTTAGGTTGAAAAGTGACAAAGAAGGTTTTCTGGCTCACACGGTTGTGTTTGACAACCCCGGCTGTAGAGAGATGATGAGAAAATTGAGGGATAGCCCGGAATTTCGTTACGATAGTTCCATCGTGCTGGAACGCCTAGATATCTCTTGCTACCTGTCTGCCCCCAACAGGATAAACGGCTGCAATCTGCACCTGGGTGCCATCTACCGTGTCGTCATCGATCTGACAGGTATGAGCTACTTCCAGAGGCAATCTCCGTTCTATAACTTGGCGACCCATAGTATGCAGAAAATACTAAATGAATTCCAAAAGACCCCGACCATAGAGCAGGTCTCGAACTGGCCGAGCTCGGAAACGGTGCGGCCAGGGCGAGAGCACGATGAGTTTTTCCTTCGAGCCAACCACGGGAACAACTACCGCCCGCAATCCAAGGAAGGCGAACAGTTCGCGGACTACTACAACACCAAACCCCTCGACAACGAGGCGTGCAATCTACGAGTCTTCACCCGACAAGAACAGAGTTTGCTGGAAACTTGGTTAGCACTACGAACATCCAAATTTATACCCGTTCACTTAAATGCATTGGCCGAGAAATTCGGTTTCGACCATTTTGACCAACTTCTGCCTCAATTTACCATTGATAAGGAAAAGAGCACTTTGAAGTGTGGCGATAAAGAGTCCGTGGACAAAGTCATCGGACATACTAAACAGCTGATTCGTTGGTTTAACGAAGATGTGAATAAATCTACAACGGCGCAGGTGGCCGACATGCCCACGGCTGTCGAGTCCATCTTCCAGGGAAAGTCGGAAAATTACCTCATATCCTTGCCCAAGAGCCAGGTGGACTTCCTAGACACCGTCAAGCTGAAGGACTTCCTGGCGTGCCGCTCAAAGCATATCCTCTTCATACATGCCGAGGACAGTGAGTTCCAAGTCACCAAACTTTACAACGTCTTGAAGCAGATCAAGGAGGACAAGAACAATGAATCCAACAAGTATCTTCAAAAATACTTGGTGGACAAGTGCCAGACTTTTTTGGAATGGAGTCAGCTGCAAGAACTGGGTGAACGGGTACACATTGGAAGTATTCTGAAATCCGACACTTCCTTCGATAATCTGCTAGTTATAGAATACAAATCCGAAGGTGATTCTGAGATTAGCGACTCCGATCGCGAGTTTCTCAATTCAATGTTTGAGAAATTGGAAAAGGCAGACGATAAAAAAATCGTATTGATCTCTTCACATGAAATTAAATTGCCCGACGAAATAGCCACTGTACACCATATGGACCCGATAAACATCACTGATCTTACGATGGATGCGCAGAAGATATTGTTGGAGAAGAAGCGTATCTCCCTGCATGGAGCCGAGATTAGTTTGGCAGAGTTGATAGGCATCTCCGACTTGGACAAAGCGTCCATCGAAACCTTCAACAGATTGATAGACTCTGACAAATTGAAGCAGTTCATCACGGCCACAAGCATCGTGCTCGATATGGGCACAGAGATCCCTACTCTCTCCGATCTGGAAGTGGCTTACATCACTCCCGTAAACAAGGTTATCAGTTTCCAACAGCTGCTCGTCTATTTCTCCAACTTGGAGGAAAATGTTTCTAGGCGTCCGTATTTCGTCATCAGCGGTGTCTCCGAACCAGACTGGGGGAAGATATTGGAAGCTGGAAGCAAGAAAATTGAGATAACATGGTTTCCGAAATATTTAGAAGACGGGGAGCAATTGTTCAAGGAGCTGGTTCGCAAGTTTCCCGGCCATGTGGTCAACTGGCTCCATAACAGCGCTGGACAACTTCGCTGGCAGCAGATCTACGACCCTGGCTTCTACATCCAGAGGCATTTCATTAAGAGGCTGATCATCGACAACACGAAGATCGCGAATGTGAAGAACAGCAACGATCTGTTTGTGCTTCGCTATTCGAAAGACAAGAACGCGTTGATGCAGTCTCTCAAAATAGATAAAGAGAACAATTTCTCTAAGAATTGTAATATAATATCATCGGACGATCAAGATGACCCTATCATTAAGAATAATTATGGTAAAAATATCCACTTTTTTACGGTTGAGGAAAGAGATGATGATTGCAACATCGTATGGCGACGATCAGTGGGGTCTCTGGACGGCCTCCGACCTTACATAATGCACGACGATAAGGAAGCCATGGGCGAGGAGCAGCTGTGTGATGGCAGCTGCAAGCTGGTCATTCTGGCGGATGAGCCCGGCATGGGCAAGACCACCAGTCTCACCAGTCTATCTGGTCTCATTGAGTCCTCTTGGGTTGTCCGAATAGACTTTAAGCACTTCCAACAATCCATTAGCAAACTTCCGACGCATGACGTCTCCATCCACGACGCTGTCGATTTCCTGTTGACCGAGAGCATATGCGGCAACGGCGCTGAACGGGAGCTGCTCCAGTATTGTCTCCAGACCAAGACCTCTAGACAAGTGTACGTCCTTTTCGACGGATTCGATGAAATCCAAGAAATCCACAAAACAGGAGAGATTCTCAAAAGATGCGCACAAGAAAAGGTAGTCAGGCTTTTGAGGTTCTTGAAAGACAACACGGAGGCCAATATTCTGGTGACCACTCGAAAGTATCCCAGCCACGTGCTGGAAAATGAACTGTCGGTGTTTGCAACCAAATTTAAGAAGGTGGACGTGGAGCAGCAGAAGGCGTTTCTGGTAAGGTTCTGGCGGTGCCATCTAGCCCTGGATCCGGGTGCTGCAGCAAAGCAGGATGACACATTGCAGAAGTGTGCGATCAGCTGGCACAGCCGGGCCATGCTCATCCTGGGTCTGGACATTGCCAGCTTCATGGGCATCCCGCTGCAGATGCGTATGATGGCCGAGGTGTCTCTCGAGCAGGTTCAACTGAGCATAAACAGCATCGGCCATAGAGATATTGCTCTTCCATTCAGCAACGTGTTTGATCTATACGAGATATTCATCAACGCCAAGTACGATATTTATTTAAAAGACAAGTCTGGGTTCTCGTCCGGCCTGAACAAAGTGAATAGAGGATGGTTCGAACGTGAGTTGACCAAGATGCACCGCGCTCTCGCATTCCGACAGCTCTTCCCGGATCTAGCCATACACTTCCTGGGAACCGAACTGACGGACGAAGATATCGTCGAGTTGAATAGAGTGGGACTTATTCAGTCCGGTGGCGACCTTACAGTCGAGTTTACTCATCGAACCTTTGCGGAATATTTCACGGCAGAGCTGCTGGTTTACTGGTTGGGCAAGTCCCAAGGTCGCCACCCTAAATACTCACACACAGAGGAGATACTCCTCTTCAGAGTCCTCTTGGAGGCAGACTACAAGGTCTGCCGGCAGTTTATCGATGACCAGCTGCGGAGGGCTCCTGCCCTGTGGAACAATAAATCCCAAGTCAGAGACTTGTGGAGTAAGAAGAAGAAGCAGTTTTTCAACTCCGCCCACCAGACAGCTTTGCACGTTGCAGTCCAAGAAGAGAGAGATTCCATTATCAGTTACTTGCTTGGCACCTTTGAGAAAAACTCGCCAGTCGAGGATTACATCTCTTTCATGACAGCCCAAGATCTCAGCGGTGACACTGCGTTGGCCCTTGCAGCCAAAAACAAATTAAATATAATCGTAGAAAAATTGTTGCCCATCAATAACGATTTACAAAAAAAAATAATAGTTTCGACAGTTTCCAAATCTTTTAAAAACAGAAACGATATGTGCCCGCAAATTGACTTCCTGATTAACTTCACAATGGAAAGAGAAGGTTACTGGAAACTAGAAAGAAGTTTTGTGCGAAAAATATGGAATTTGATAGAATCAGTAATTAGGGCCGCTAACAGCGGCAAACTTGAAAATCTTCAAGAAGAATTGGACACAGCGGAAAGCTTTGCAGATTTGCAATATTTCCTTGCTGCAGCTGATCACAAAGGAGCCACAGCCTTGAACATAGCAGTCAAATCTGCACAGTTCAACATTGTTAAATATCTGGTTGAAAAGCACGCAGATATAGACACAATTGATTGCGATGCCATGACTCCACTCTTGCACGCAGCCGTTGCAAAGACTTCCAACATGGAAGTAGTGAAATACCTAATTTATTTTGGCGCGGACTTCATGCACTGTGACCGTCACAACATGACAGCTCTAGCATGGGCCGCGAAGAGCGGTCATCTTGATATTGTCCAGTATCTATATGATCTAAAGGCCGATTTGTTGAAGATCTCTGATATTAACTGGATCACGCCATTCCAGCACGCTGCCAAATCGGGCCACAAAAAAGTGGTAAAGTTCTTATGGGAGAAGGGTGTAGATATTGACAAACAGGACAGGTTCGGGATGAGCGCGTTGTCGTGGGCGGTGCGAGAAAAAAGGCAGCCTGTGATGGAGTTCCTCCTGGAGAAGAATGCAGACATTAACCAAAAGGACCGCTACGGGATGAGCTCATTGCAGATCGCCATAAAGGCTACCAACTGGAAGGTACGAATTATTTTATTTAACGCCTTGTTTGAAACACAAACATTGCATATTATTCTTGATGGTTAAAACAGCTTTTATGTAGTGATATGAAATTTAATATTATTTGAATAATTTGTGGTGCGGACCATAGGCTGCAGCTTTGATATCCTGCGCCTGTGTGGCCCTGGCACTCACCCATGGGAAGCATGCAATTCTCTTCAAGTCCTCAGCTCATCTGTGGGCGACATCTGATTTTCTTTCTCAATCAAGGACACCATCGATGCCATTCTCTTCTCAAGTTCCCTTCATTGTTGAGGACTGGGAACCCCACATCGGTTGTCTTCCTCTGTTTCTCCCGCCACTCGTTCGCCCGAGTTAACTTTTGTTGATTTTTATAAAATGAAGCGTCTGTGAAATTATAATATTTATTTAAAAACAAATAACAGTACAAGTAAGTTTAAATACAATTTTCAAATGGAGAATCTGACAACGAAGAAACAAGTAGTCTCTTTAACTGAAGGTTGGAGATAAGCGACTTGTGGGACATTTTGGTCCCTTTTATAGGTGCATTCATTGCTAGGGTCGTGTGCATGAAATACACGTCCGGGTCCATTGTGGATGATCAGGGAACGGCAAGATAAGGTGTCCGGGTTCAATATATTGTTGTTGACACGGCTAGATAAGATGGAGAGCCGGGTGCATACTATCTTCAGTTTGAGTGCATTCTACAGTAGGTAACACCCGCCTTCCACTTGGAACGATTTAAGTACCCACCTCACCCTTGTCTATGACATTCGACATTACAAATAACAACACCATGGGAGAATGTTCCAGTAGCTTCCCGATAATATCGTCTCTGTTTGATAGCATTATAGGAGGAAGCGTTCCACAACTTATTCAAGGCGGCCATTGGAAATCCAGTCAAGGGCCTTGCAAACTAGTATGTAGAATTCCCGGTTATGCGCTCTCTTCAGCATCAAGCTATTTGTTATTATAGTAATAATATTTGTTAATTAATTAATTGAAACAATGCTTTTGATAATGTAGATTTACAATTACCCCACGACAATTGTTATTTCAACCATGTCTGAGTGGTAATCTAATTGTTAGTAAATTCATCTGGGAGGTTTGCTCACTCCCCGAGTTATAAGAGTTATTAATTATTATATGAAACACATTTTTTACTAATTAATTTTGTTGGAAAATGTATATATTTTCAATAAGCCTTTGTACTTACCCAATTCTTATTATTTAAAGACAAGAAAGAAGTATTCTCAAACCGTCAGGTTACATTTGCCAGTGACCATCGGGTACACATCAGCTAGTTCTAAATAAATGTCAATAAGCCTTTGTACTTACCCAATTCTTATTATTTAAAGACAAGAAAGAAGTATTCTCAAATCGTCAGGTTAAATTTGCCAGTGACCATCGGGTACACATCAGCTAGTTTTAAATAAATGTCAATAAGCTTTTGTATTTACCCAATTCTTATTATTTAAAGACAAGAAAGAAGTATTCTCAAACCGTCAGGTTACATTTGCCAGTGACCATCAGGTACACATCAGCTAGTTCTAAATAAATGTCAATAAGCTTTTGTATTTACCCAATTCTTATTATTTAAAGACAAGAAAGAAGTATTCTCAAATCGTCAGGTTAAATTTGCCAGTGACCATCGGATACACATCAGCTAGTTCTAAATAAATGTCAATAAGCTTTTGTATTTACCCAATTCTTATTATTTAAAGACAAGAAAGAAGTATTCTCAAACCGTCAGGTTACATTTGCCAGTGACCATCAGGTACACATCAGCTAGTTCTAAATAAATGTCAATAAGCTTTTGTATTTACCCAATTCTTATTATTTAAAGACAAGAAAGAAGTATTCTCAAATCGTCAGGTTAAATTTGCCAGTGACCATCGGATACACATCAGCTAGTTCTAAATAAATGTCAATAAGCTTTTGTATTTACCCAATTCTTATTATTTAAAGACAAGAAAGAAGTATTCTCAAACCGTCAGGTTACATTTGCCAGTGACCATCAGGTACACATCAGCTAGTTCTAAATAAATGTCAATAAGCTTTTGTATTTACCCAATTCTTATTATTTAAAGACAAGAAAGAAGTATTCTCAAACCGTCAGGTTACATTTGCCAGTGACCATCGGGTACACATCAGCTAGTTCTAAATAAATGTCAATAAGCCTTTGTACTTACCCAATTCTTATTATTTAAAGACAAGAAAGAAGTATTCTCAAATCGTCAGGTTAAATTTGCCAGTGACCATCAGGTACACATCAGCTAGTTCTAAATAAATGTTAATAAGCTTTTGTACATACATATTACCATTACCCCGTGAGATTTCTTCAATCCAAATTTCTACAGATTTTTTAAGGTGATTATTGTGATAAAGACAAGCCAGATTATTGCCATTGTATAGAATACCGTGAATACCGTTATTTATTAATAAATAAACAAGTGTTTTGTGTAATTGTCGTTTTATTTTACATCTTTTTTTGTGTTATTTTTCAGGGAGCCAAATATCTGGTGGAACAGGGAGCCGAAGTTAACTCAGCCGATTGGAACGGAGTGACGGCCTTGCAAAGGGCGACCAGAGCTGGCGGGTGGGACTTGGTCCAGCAGCTGCTGAACTCTGGGGCCAATGTGTTGGCTCCCAATTACGGCATCTGCATCCTCCACTACGCTGTGAAGGCCAACAAAAAAGAAATAGTGAAACAGCTGTTAGACAAAGGAGCCAAGCCCGATGAATTGGACGAAATTCAACAAATTTACCTGGATGATATGTTTGATGACTTAAAGCCACTGCACCGATAGTTCTTACAGATGTACAGTTCCCTGACACGAACTGAAGATCCCGGAATACCCTGACGTATGGCAGTTCGACACGGAACTGACAGAGTAACGATGAAAGTTGTCTGAATGCAGTTTAAATCAGATGATTAGTCCGGTGATGGTTTTCTCTAATAAGCGGTTGCGCAGTGAACTCCCAAAGAAAAACTACGCCGAACAAGACTATAGCTTGACCACACGCAAAAAAACCAAACATCAGAATGTCATGAAATTTTGATAGGTATCTTTTGAAGGTTGGTACTTATAAAAAATCTTTCGGAACTTTTGTTGGCAACGCCATCTATGTGTCAGTCCCGGGACTTATTGATCCATGTGTTATGTGTTTTATTTTATATAGACCTTAACTGTAAATTTAATTAAATTATTAAATTTTGAATGACAAGCAGTCGTTAGTCAAACTACTAAAAAGTAGTTTATCGGGACATTTTTGTTTTTTTTTTATATTTTGTAAAATTTATAATTAAGTTTTTTTTATCAATTACTAGTTTATCTGATAAAAAAATATTCAATGCATTCATTTAAAATGTGATAAAACCGGTGCTAAAAATATTTTTTCACAACTATCGAAACATTAAAATGGAATACATAGTCCTTAAAATAAATAGTATATTTAAAATGGAGTACTAGCCGATGCCATATGTACCCAGCCTTGCTGGGGATTATTATTATTATATTTTTTTAATAAAGTTATGAAGTTGTGAATTCTTGCTTGTCGTTTGGGTGCCATAAGTGATTTGACAGCAAAAGTAATGCCTTGTGATGACTATTACTATTTCCAAACAAATAATAAAGCTCTTAAGTAGGTACCTACTTGCGTTTTCCATTTTGAAAATGTTCTGCCTAAACAAACCTTCCTCTTTTGAATATGTAATCTGTGGCTAACCAGAGTGTTATATCTATGAGCTAACCTCAAAGTTTTTCATACTAATTTTAAAACGTTATAGCAACAGTTTCACATATTGGATTTCAATCAAACTACTCTCTAAACCTTCCCGTCACTTATAAGAATTGTTTTCAGTTTTATGTATTTTAAAACTTATGTAATTTTTAAGTAAAGCTTCTAAAACATATTACATTTATATCGATCAATTTCTCCAAGGACTTGAGATTTAAACCTGCTACAGTAACAATGTATTTCATTTCATATTCCGTGTGAAGACCTGCCAACAAACGATTCATTTCAATATTTAAAAGCATTACGTGCTAAAAAGATTTTCTTCAAAATATTTAAAATAGCGCCATCTGTGAGCCCATATTACGTTACATTCAATTTAATTGGAATAATTTTCTGTTTCTATTCTATTTAAGTAACATTATATTTTTTTACTAAATCCATGTGTTGAACTGAAGCAATGTAAATCTATGTGTTGAACTAAAGCAATGTAAATCTATGTGTTGAACTGAAGCAACGTAAATCTGTGTGTTGAACTAAAGCAATGTAGCCTATTCTATTTAAGTAACTACATATTTTTTTACTAAATCTATGTGTTGAACTAAAGCAATGTAAATCTATGTGTTGAACTGAAGCAATATAAATCTATGTGTTGAATTAAAGCAATGTAACCTATTCTATTTAAGTAACTACATATTTTTTTACTAAATTTATGTGTTGAACTGAAGCAATGTAAATCTATGTGTTGAACTGAAGCAATGTAAATCTGTGTGTTGAACTGAAGCAATTTAAATCTATGTGTTGAACTGAAGCAATGTAAATCTACCTTTTGAACTGAAGCAAATTAAATCTATGTGTTGAACTGAAGCAATGTAAATTTGTATTGTGGAACTGTAAACTAGGTTTTCTGAAATAAATATTAAAGATTTGTAAACTGTATTTTATGTGCTCGCGTCACTTGCTGATGGCAATCTTATATTGAAGCCCGCTCACTAAGGTAATGGAGGGTATATGATGAAATTTGGGCGGAGACGGAGGTTGGAGATAGAGGGATTCGAGTTCGATTCCTATTTTAAGTAAAATGTTTTGGCTAAATCTATTATATGTTTTCGGAGTGGACGAATTTTATTTTTAAGACTTAAAATAATAAAAATGCTTTTTAAATTGAAAACAACTTATTTTATTCATCTGTTGGTGCTGCGGGGACAGTGGCATAAAACGTTCAGTGAGAAATTTGATATTTTGAATTAATAATTTATTTGTAAGAAACAGCTTTTAATACAGATTTATATACAAATGAAGTTTAACAAAAGGTAAGCCGACAAAGTTTCTTGTGCTAACAGTGGTTAAATATAGATGTTTTGTTAGACAAAAACTAAATAAGAAGGAAGGGAGAGGAAGAGGAAGATAGGATTGGGACACGAGATGATCTCGATACATTTTATAATCGTGCATCAATTAATGGTCGTACGTATTACTTCGTACAGATATTTTGAATTGGTATTGTGAAGAATGTCGATATTGTGAAATTCTGCGTTATATTGCGCACAAATACGGGAAATTGGAGAATTTTTCCTAAGATTGGTCCTGCATGCGGGCAAATAAACAAAATCTGTTTGTCGGGTTGGTCTTGATGGTATGTGAATGTTTATAAAGTTAATGAGCTCTGGCGAGTCCAGGATCCAATTTTAAATAACGAGATTTGATCAAATATTAAGCGTCCCGTTTGAAGCGTGATGAAGTTATGGAATTTTAAGGAATCGGTATTGTTTGCAAAGGTGAGGACGGGGACCGGGGGAACTGATCCATATCCATATCCAATCTTCTTTGTCTTTATTGGTGACGCCCCTGGGCGGCCTGACGGGATGCTTGATGTTGGTCTGCCGGTACGCCAGGTAGCGCTTGTTGGCCGGCTTCAGGATCTGGAAAGAGCACACCAGCGTGTCGTCCATTTCTCGCCCGAGCCGGTGGTGTCCTTGTCGGGGTCACACCACAATAGGTCGCAGAGCAGCCTGGTCGGGCACGTCCGTAGGCATGATGCACCTGATCTGCTCTGTAGACTGGAGGTCGCCGTGACAGCAGAAGATCTTCTGTCTTTTCCTATGCGCCTTTCTCGGCAGCCACGAAATCTAATTTTACGGGTTGCGGTTGTGGTACAACGTTCAAGGTTATACAACGATATCTTTGCAGCTATTAAATGGTCCAAAATAACACATTCACCATTAAGTTTGCGTTGTGTAGACGGGTCGTATACGATATTGTTTACAATCACCATAGTTCAAAGAATAACATTGTAAATCTTCCATTCACTTTGGACACTTCACTAGGCTTTTAACAGGCAAAGGTCTTTTAACAAGCACATGTGGCGAACGCCTTCAACCGATGATCGATGCTTTTGGGTTAATTTAGAACAACGTGACAGATTTGAACTTAAAATGTTTGGGTTTTTATTTGATTTTTTATTATAAACTTGATTTAAGCCCGAAACGGCCACAGTAAAATTATATGATTTTTATAAATGTAACCTATAAATTATTGCGGTTATTTTACGCTATTTTAACACCGGAAAAATTAAGAACTTCCCAATATTTCCCAGAAAAACTGGAGCGCTTATAAAAAGCTGCCGGCTGCTACGAAAGTGCCAAAATACTTCCTATTCTTCCTCGTAGTTATCTATTTTTTTTGAGAAGAAATCAATTGCTTTGCTTATATCAATTAATTCGCATTTAAGCAGTTTTTTTCACTTCTGCGGTTAGCTTCTCTATAAGGTTTTCATCATGGTAACCTGTTTTTAGTGTGAAACAGCTGTCACACATAGAACGGGTCGCTTCTACGATTCGTTCTTGTGTTCAACAGCTCGGCTGTGGAATGATCTGCCGGCCTCTGTGTTTCCTCCATCCTATAACATGGGTCTCTTCAAGACCCAAGTTCACTCATTCCTATCCTCTAAAAGACCCTCCACACAGCATCCCCAAAGATGATATAGGCCTTGAGGGAAATTATTTCCCCAGGGTCTAGTGTGTGGAGTACTGTAAATTTTTTTTTTGTTGATCAATATGATTATATTTTTCATCGTTTTTTTTCTCATTAGATTTCGCAATAACAATACGTGTGTGCAATATACCAACTTGTATGGGAGAGACGAAAATACCCGAACACATCCGTTAGCTCCGGCTGACCTTGAAACACTAGCTTGAAACACTAACGTGCTATCGTCGTTTTTTTATAGTGCGTACTGAACTTCAGCACCAACAATAAACCGCCTGGTTGCAAATTTTCGACAACATGGTACAGTAAGACACCTTCCATGTACCGGAAGACCACGTACGGTCCACACCTAAGAAAATATCCAACGTGTTGTGGATAGTATACAGGATAGTCCAGAAACATTAACAAGAAGACGTTTGTCACAACTGGGGCTATCGCGGAGGTCCGTTCAGAGGATTTTGGCCACATTGCACATGTTCCAATGTTCCAATTGCAAAGTTCAGCTTGTGCAAGAATTGAAGCCGATAGACTACCAACAACGGCTTGATTATGCCATTTCATTCCGACAAAAAGCAGAAGAAAATCGCGATTTCATTAACAATTTGATAATGAGCGATGAAGCTCATTTCCAATTGAATGGTTTCGTAAACAAGCAAAATTTCAGGATATGGGCTACGGAGAATCCAAGAACAGTTCATCAGCAACAATTACACTCACTTAAGTGTACTGTTTGATGCGGTATATCGTCTGAAAGGATCATTAGTCCATACTTCTTTGAAAATGCACATGGCGCCTCAGTTACGGTTAATGGTGCTGAATATCGAACGATGCTGAACAATTTTTTGAGGCCAGCTGTAGAAAACCATCCACAGTTGTGGTTCCAACAAGATGGAGCCACAGCCCACACTGAAAGGGACACAATGGCTCTGTTACGGGACCTCTTTGGCGAAGGCATTATTTCGCGCAGATGCGATTTCAATTGACCCCCACGTTCACCGGATTTAGCAGCGCCAGACTATTCTTTGGGGTTATTTGAAAGAAAAGATATACGTAAATAAGCCAGCGACCATACCACAGCTAAAACAAAACATTCGCAATAAAATTCAAGCCATAACACCGGAAATTTTACGAAAAGTTATGCAAAGTGTACTGGAAAGAGCACGAATGTGCGAAGCCGAAAATGGCCACCACTTGCTGGATATAATTTTTCACACTTAAGCCAAAAATATTTCCCATTAATATACTGTATAGCAAAGAAATAATAATAGTAATTAACCATTAAATAAAAAAGTTATTACACATTCAAACCATAACGGTAGTTTTGCGCCACCCCGTACAATTTTAATAAAACCTTCATATGTTTATACTACTAAACACTAAATTAAAAAAAATGCGTATCATACTTTAATCTTGTACACTTTAAACTTTTATACTTTATACTTTAAACTTTTACATCTCATACGCAATTCATTATTACTCTGAACTGAATTAAAAAATGAATATCATACTTTAATCTTGTACACTTTAAACTTTTATACTTTATACTTTAAACTTTTACATCTCATACGCAATTCATTATTACTCTGAACTGAATTAAAAAATGAATATCATACTTTAATCTTGTACACTTTAAACTTTTATACTTTATACTTTAAACTTTTACATCTCATACGCAATTCATTATTACTCTGAACTGAATTAAAAAATGAATATCATACTTTAATCTTGTACACTTTAAACTTTTATACTTTATACTTTAAACTTTTACATCTCATACGCAATTCATTATTACTCTACACTGAATTAAAAAATGCATTTCATGCTTTAAACTTTTATACTTTATACTTTAAAATTTAATACTTTATACTTGTATACTTTAAACTTTTATACTTTAAACTTTTATACTTTATACTTTAAACTTTTATATCTCATATGTAATTCCTTATTACTCTACAATACGGTACAAAATTAAAAAAAAAAAATTAAAAAACGCAACATACTTTAAACAAAAACAAAAAGACCACAATTTTTTATTTTTTTTCTTAAATTACTTTATGGATTCTTTTATATTCTCTCATGTATATGTATGAACTAAATATGAACTAAACTTATCAATTTGACTGTCCTAAAAGGGGATTTGTTCCTAGTTGGACAGTCAAAGCCTTCTTAAATATTTCTGTAAAATAATGTGTGTTTCAAATAAATATTATTATTATTATTAGTTCACTACCACCTTACTTTAGAAACAAACTATATTACAACAAAGACTTCCCACACACACTATACAAAACAAAAAGAAGATATTAGACTAAAAATATAAACGAATCCCTAACACAAAATTGTTTACTGTAGAAAATCATTAAAATGTTTAACTTACTTCCAGTGATAATAGTTGTTTATTGGAGAAGGTATGCAGGGGCAGGGGTAGTGCAATGCAATACTTCCATAAGTAATAATAATACAAACAAATAAATAACAATAGCTACGTGAAATAAGAGGAAGAAAAATATTGAAAAAGATTGCTTAGTAAAATATTCAAAGGAAGTTCATTCACTAAGAGAGAAAAAAAATGAACAAGTTCATGGTGGATATTTGACGGTCTTCCGTCTCCAAAGGGTTATCAAGGGAGACTCCATCCATGTAGCCGTGGCAGTAATGATGGGATTCTTGGATTGGCGTACTCTACACCATAGGTTTCCCATGCGGCGGCGGAGAAGTGCCCTGAAGGAGTGCACTCGTCCTTCCAGGAACATTTCAGTAGCGCTGCAGTATCTTAGTAATTCTGATATATACAGAGATGTGCAGAATGTGTTGAACAGTATTCTTTTGACGTTTGCGCTGCAAAGGTGAAAACGCCTTGACAGCATACCTGCTCTAACGGATATCACTCTTCTTTGTCTCTCCGTATCCTCCAGGTCGTCTGTGATATATATCCTAAGTATTTGATGCTACGAACGACATCCATTTTCCATCCGTCTATCAATCAATACTGAGGGTGTTTGCATGATTTCGTTTTTACATTTGAAAATCATAACGATTGATTTGGACACACTATATGCGAGGTTGTCGTTTCTTTAGTGCGCCAAGAGATGGTACTCAAAGAACCATGACATCTGCGTTATTAATATTATTTACACTTACCCCTTAAACATAGCAACCTATTTTAGTGTCATTAAGTCGTTGAATTAATTCATCAGTGTATAGATTAAAGATAACCGGAGACACGCTTCCTCCTTGCCTTATGCTACTTTTTAAATGAAATGGGTCAGAAAACTCTCCAGACCATTTCACTACATTTTCGTGGCGTATACAAATTGAAAGAATCGCTATTATATCTTCAGAAACTGCTCTTTTCCTTAGTTTTTCCCAGAGTTTATTGTGACAAACACCCATAAATTGTATAATAATAGCTGATGGTTTGTTTTAATGAATATATTGCCACAGATGTTGGTTGACAGTGACGTATTAAAAACAGCGTACCGTTAAAATTCCACCTTTAAAATCCACACGACCGAATACTAGGGTCGAAAATCAATGCGATATTTCCATACATGTTTTGCATGGTCCGATTACAGCAGGTGTAGAATACGTTGCAACCAATCAGTAGTTACACGGTATACAACTACACAAATATACATGGTGACATTTCTAGAGATTTATCTATTTGTAAGAAACAAACAGCTTTTAATACGAATTTATGTACTAAGGAGGCTTAACAAAAGGTAAGCCGACAAAGTTGCTTGTGCTAACAGTGGTTAAATACAGATGTTTTATTAGAAAAAAACAAAATGTAATATGCAAGCAACTGAATAGCCATAAAATTATATTCTTTTTTTACTTATGGTATCACTACAAACGCGCATCAACTATTCGCTTCTCTGCTTCTGGCCGAATCGGTCGTACATTTCGCTAGTTAACTTGTTGATTGTATTTACATCGCTTCTCGCTTCCTTTAGAATTTAACCTTCTGATTTATAATTTGTACGCGTCGAGTCTGCAAATATATTTATTAATTGGTGACCTATCCTTTCATTTAATCTCCGCGACAACCTTTAACGAGAGACATTGGTAAGTATCAAGACACAATACATTACACATACAAACGATAATTTGGAGTTGCATTTCCTCCGTTAAAAAAATAAGAAATAAAGGAGGCGAGGTAGAGGATGATAGGATCTTGATAGGAGATGCTCTCGAAAGTTAATGAGCTCTGGCGAGTTCAGGCTATTATTCATAAATTTAAATAACGAGATTTGATCAAATGTTAAGCCACGCGTTTGATGTTATGGAATTTTAGGGATTCAGTATTATTTGCAAAGAGTAAATAAAAAGTGAGATCGAACGGTTTCGACAAATAGGGGCCTGAGGATATTCATGTTTCAGTCAGGGCAACCAAAGGCGGTTTCTGTCACATCGCGTTTGTTATAAAATCAGATATTTTAATATTTTGGTAGATTGACAAATATCTGTTTTTTCGGACGTGTTGGTATCGACTGTTTTGATTTGTGGTTTGCGAAACGACCCCTCGTCGAAGGCTACGTCTTCAGGCCAAATCTTGGGGTCCAGGAAATAATGGAAGCAGTTTTCTGGAATGCCTGTTCATGCTTCGTAGCCGGCATCGGCATATTATCGGCATATTCCGTACATAGCACATAGCACATATAGCACATATAGCATATAGCACATATGATCCCAAACAAATACTTCATAGGCTGAACCGTGTTGAAGTTTGTGCACAGCGCTAACGAAGGAACATTTAAAGACACGTGATCTGTAATATCGACTTATATACTCGTATAATGATAGTACTCATATGATATTAGATTTATTACTAATGGCTTACAGCTAGGATTTATAACTAGAAACTACCTAATTCATACTTATAATTAGTGACTTACATTAAACACTTACATAGCTAGCGACTTACAACTAAGACCTTTAACTAGTGACTTAAAACTAGTGATAGAGGCTTACAACTAACATATTTACATTTTAGAATAAATTATGTACAAAATGTTAATATTTACAAAATCTGAACATAACCTGATATTAAATAGCAGTGGGGCGAGTATGTATGTGATACATCACAGCTGCATTTGTATGCCTCTGATCAGTTTGAGGAGAATATACATACATGTATATCATATTATACATGTTAATAAAGATGGTAATGCTTGAATACTAGGAGCAGGTCGATGAGTTTGTGTATTTGGGAAGTATGTTTACGAGAGATGGAAAGACTGATAGGGATATTGAAAGAAGGGTGAATGTAGGAAACTCCATTAACGGAGGAGTGAACGCGGTTGGCGCTAACAAAAATGTATCTAAAGAACAGAAGTTATCAGTACACAAAGGACTCCTGATACCAACCCTGATGTATGGCAGTGAGGCATGGAACTGGCAGAGAAAGGATGAAAGTAGACTGAATGCTGTAGAAATGAGATCTCTGAGACGAATGTGTGGTAAAACCATGTATGATCGTGTGAAAAATGTTGAGATTCGTAAAGAATGCAAGGCTGATGTAAGCATAGTGAGCAATATTAAGAAAGGGACGCTTAGATGGTTCGGGCATGTAGAGCGAATGAACGAAGAGAGGAGTGTAAGGAGAATATATGACGCGAATGGGAATGGAAGAAGAAACCGGGGACGTCCGAGGAAGACATGGAACGATCAAGTGAATGAAATACTTGAGTCGGGCTATGTCAGAAGTCGGAATAACAGAAGAGAATGTTTGAGACGTTGTATGAGAGTGAATGAAGCAAGAAGTGTATGGCAAGATCGAGTTGTTTGGCGGTCCGTCCTCTCTGCCTACCCCTGCGGTTAAATGGCATGATGGTTAGTTAGTTAGTACTGCTGGACAGTGTCGCAACAATAACATTTAGCTGTCAATGGTTGTTTTGTTTTGCTCTTCATTATATTGATCAAAAACCAAATATATTCTGTTCTCTGATTAAAAAATGTATTGTGTGTTGTTCCTTGAGGATTCTTCTCCCCCTGGTCCTCCGGGAGCCACTTCCTTCACCTGATTAATCAGATATTTATACACTTTTCTACCTAGCTGTCACTAGTTCCATTTTTTGTTCTTTTGTATTTGTAAAGAATGGAGGATATTTCTGAAAAAGTCCCTTCTGGACTCCCTAGAAAGCCTCAAGATTTGTCATAGTAAATTCCTTAAAAAAAAAAGTTCAGTCCATATCCAAATATATCCGACCCCCTTCAACTTCGCAGTCCCCAGCCCCAGCAGCACTTCCAGCATCTCCTTCAACTAATTTCTACTCTGTTCATTTCCTTGGCCCATATATTGTGTACGCTCAAAAAACCGAGCAAGGAAAAACTATTCACCCTCTTGAGTTTGATAAATTTCTAACAGATGCCAAAACTATTTCCATCAAGCCTGGAGGTGTAAAAACCGAGGGTCGTTTTCAAATCTCCGTTGAGTTCCTTACAGGGTTAGCCGCCAATTCATTTATTAAAAATATTTACATTTCATCAAATTCCAAATTCAAGGCATACATTCCTACTTTTAATGTAACCCGTATGGGCTTGGTCAGAGGTATCTCGACCGATCTTTCCATCCCAGAAATTTTATCCGCCTTTACAACCCTTCAACGTATCGGCAATCATATAAAAGCCAGAAGGCTAAACTACAAGGACTCCTCTGAGGGCACAATTTCCTGGAAACTCTCCAAATCTGTCGTGATCTCCTTTGAAGGTTGAAATTTACACTTATCCCACAACACAATGTTTCTATTGCTGCCGTTTTGGTCACGTCAAAGCTGCATGCAGATCTCCGCCCAGATGTTTTAAATGTGGGGAAAGCCACACAGCTGACCAATGCCCTTCTTTAGCAAAACCCAAATGTTTCAACTGTTCAGGCTCTCATACAGCCATCAACTCTTCTTGCCCAGAACAATCCCACCAAAAAAATATTAAATTTTTGATGTCTTCTCAGAACTTATCTTTTCTGTAGGTGTTTAGTGTTGAAACAGTTTTTAGAATATTCCATTTCCCAATATCCTTCTAAATATTGTTCCAATTCCATTGCCTTTCCCACAAGGTCCTACCTACCTTGAGTGAAGCCCTCTGTGATAAAATTGTGACATAGTTAGTTGAACTATGGCTCTCGGTGTGTGAACATCTCATAATATTTCTCGTGTCGCAAACTCATCGTGTCGCACCAAATCATTGGATATTCCACAGTTGTGCAGTGTGTGAAAGAAGACCATCAACATATTACACTTATACGAGTATAAGGTAGGACTTTTCCTTTCATACCAATTATTCCCATGATTTCAAATACATCGAATGCAATTTAGTCGTATTACAGTCCACTCGTTGAAAAGCTGCTATAGGGCATGCTTCAGTAGGCATCTAAATTATTCCCTCCGATCAAAAATCATTTGCCGAGGCTTTATCCAGCAACTATAAATCCAACCCTCTCCAATCCTCAACAACAACTTCTTCTCGCTCAACTAAATTCTAATACAAAAACCCCACCCCTAAACCGACTCCTGGATATGATCAACAACAACACAACTCACTTCTTTTAAATCCCAATGGGTCATCTCTTTCAACTGCCGTAAATGGTTGTGCAAACAATTCTAATCTACCCTCAACAAACTCTCTTTACCTTTCTGAAAAACTCTCCCAAGACAATTCTTCATTTATTCGAACCCTTATTATGCTTTTAATTTACCTAATTTCTTCACAAACTAATCTACCGTCCCACGCTGCTTCTATTATTAACACATTAAAATCACTTTCTCAAAATGACTCCACAAGACGTCAGAATACTTCAGTGGAATAGCAGAAGCGCCATCTCCAATAAGGATGACCTCACCCGCCTTCTGCATTTACACTCATTATCGATTGCTGCCGTCTCTGAGACTTGGTTTAAGCCTGCTCCACTTTTCAAGGTGAGTGGCTACCAATGTCTGCGGGACGACCGCATTGATGGGGTCGACAGTGCAGCCCCACTCATCAAAAACTCCCTACTCTTCACACCTCTTTCCATTAAACCCCCAAATTCATTCTTCCAATTAGTGGCAGTAGTTTTACCCCATTTGATCTTTCCTTATGGGTCCACATGCTTGACAAAATATTTTCTACTTTGGTTATTCTGGGTGACTTCAATGCACACTCCCTACTGTGGGATTCTTCATCGTCGGATTCCTCAGGAAACAAAATTATTGACCTTATGGACTCCTTGAATCTGTGTCTTCAAAATGACGGATCCCCAACAAGGTTAAGTCACCCTAGACAGAGACCTAGTACGGTAGACATATCTCTTTGTTCCCCGTGTATCTCTCCACTAATTTCCTGGAGAACTACCTCAGACCCCTGCGGCAGTGCCCACTATCCCATCATTCTGTATCTGACTCAGCGGTTAGATACTAACGCCTTTAAAACTAAATGAAACTATATTACAAAGAAAGCCAACTGGTCCCAATTCAGAGGATCTATTCAGACTCTTTCCCTCTCCCTTCCCACTCCTAATTCAGAAAATTGCACCTCCACTTATAAAGCTTGGTCCGAGTACATTCTTAAATCCGCTGAAAAGGCTATACCTAAATCATCTCCTGTAGGCACGAAGGCTCGCCTTCCCCCTTGGTGGGATGAGGAATGCCTTCGAGTGTTGAAAGAAACGAAAGCGGCCAATAAGACATACTGCCAACAGATGACAATGGAAAATTACTTAACAGCCAAGAATGCCCAAGCTCTGGCTAAACGTACATTTCGTTTAAAAAAAAAACAGCTGGCGTAACTTCTGTACTAACATATCCCCTGCCACTCCAGCGGGGGAGGTTTTGTCGATGATTCGCAGATTTAGATCTTCCTTTTCACTGCCGAAGTCATCTCACAATTCAGCAATTTGGATTTCTGACTTCCTTAGCAAAATAGCTCCCCCTTATGTCCCTAATCGTGATGAAGTACCTATTCCATCTTTTACCCCAAATTCGTCTTCATGGTTAGATGCTCCATTTTCCATAGAGAAGTTAAAGAGAGCTTCGGAAAACCTCAAAGACTCTACTCTACATCGGCAGGGATGAAATTCTGAACATATTCATCAGACATAATGATGACAATTCCCTTTCCTACTTTCTCTCTCTTATCAATATATTTCTGGATTCTGGTATTATTCCCCCAGACTGGAAAATCCAAAATATCATTCCCATTTGCAAGAGTAACAAACATCCAAGTCTATGTTCAAGCTAGAGACCGATTGCTCTCTCTTCTACTCTGTGCAAAGTAGCTGAAAGGATGATTAAGAATAGATTAGACTGGTTTGTAGAAAAAAATCAAATCCTTTCCCCTTCGCAGTTTGGATTTAGAAAAGGTAAAAGTACCCTTGATAACCTTTCCTCTCTTGTGACAGATGTTAAATTAGCACTTTCTAAACACGAATATTGCATAGCAGTGTTTTTAGACATCTGCGGAGCATATGACAATATTGTTATCCCCATTCTAAAAGAAAAATTATTGGCGTCCCACCCAAATTGGTTCAATTTATTATTAATTTGCTCTCCTAGAGAACTATTTGTGTAGACGGGCCTGGATCCTCTCCCCACATTAGACTCATATTCAAAGGACTCCCGCAAGGGTCTGTCTTAAGACCGATCCTGTACAAAATTTATACTTTTGATCTGGAAAAATATATTCATTTCATGTGCGATATACTTCAATATGCCGATGACTTAACATTCTAAAAAATATCCCCCAATCTTTTCATCGCAGCGTCAGCAATCAACAACGCTGTTAGAAAACTCTTGGCGTGGTTAAATAGTAATGGCCTTGAACTTTCTCCTTTCAAAAGCAAAGTTGTCATCTTCACTCGTCGTGGAAAGCTCCCAGATATTCAGGTGAGGTTTGCCGATGAAGTCATCCCTATCTCTAAGGAAGTTAAGTTCCGGGGAATGTTTTTGGATTCCAAGCTTACTTGTAACACCCATATAAATCATGTTATCATAAAATGTGAAAGCAATATCAATCCACTTAGATTTCTGTCCGGAGTGTGGTGAGGTTCCCACCCAGCCTATTTAAAACTTCTTTACAATGCCCTCATCCGAAGTCATCTTGATTACGGATCTTGCCTTTCAGATTCACTTAGCTCAATACAAAAAATATGTTCATCCCCACTCAATTCTAATAGGGATTCCCTAATCTGCTCTATCAGAGACCTCCTGTATTCCATTTCACTATCACATGCGTCAGTGATCCTGGCTTGGATTCTAGGACACCTAGGCATTACTGGAAACGAAATAGCAGATTCCATTGCTAAGGTAGCCACTGTTCACGTTCTGTTAAATGATATTCCTGTTCCAGTTAGAGACTATTTCCCTATTCTAAAAAGTAAATACAAACTCCAATGGTCCTCTGAATGGAAAATAGCTTCTCTAAAACAATGTTATCAGTGCTCATTAATACAACTGTTTATTACATTTTATGCGAAAGAAGAAGATCTAATGCTGGATATTGCAAATGACAGCAGCCTTAAAACTATGTTCGAGACAACAACTTTCCCGGTGTTCCGGATTAAAGTCATGGCGGAATACCCTGAGAATGCCACCACGGCACTTAAACTCCTATGGCCAATGTCCCCCCCCCCCCCCCGGCGGACATTATCAAACGTTGACCGGTCCGCGGTAACAATAAGGTTGGGGACCACTGCTATACACAATCGCCCAAACGTTCGAGTTGGAAGGTTGGCAGATCATGTGGTCGTGACATTATTCTCGTGAATTGATTAGACCCAAAATAAAGACTTATTGTGTTCACCGTTAAAATAGTGCAAAACGGACTTGTAGCTTACTCCCGCAATATGAAACTTCCAGGAAAACCAAACCAAATTAAACCGCAATAACATGAATCCTGTTTCCTGTCCCGTCATCGTCTGATAACCCCAAAACTGATAACTTTAACGTTAATTCTCCACCAATATATTGTATTGCATTATTCAATTTTCATTCAGTGCCGATAAATCGGCGTTTATTGCAATATAATTATGGGATTATGCAGAGTAAAGTTGGCCTCTCAGAAGCTGGGCGTACTGTACAGAGCCCGCACATACTGCAGATAGTACACAACTGCTGACCCTGTACAGATCGTAAGTGCGCCCCACTGTAGAATTTGGCAGCCACCTCTGGTTGGGAGCCTCAAAATATCTGAAAAAAAACCCTTGACTCTGTGCAGAAATGAGCGGTCCGTTTGATAGATTCGCCTATCTTAACAAATGGATTGCAATCTTTGTAGCACAGACGTCAGGTGGGAATGCTGTCCTTGTTCTACCGGTATTTTAATGGAAGATGCTCTGAGGAACTAGCGACATTGATCCCTTTGGCATCGGCACATAATCGGGAAACACGCCAAACGCGCCCCCAACATTTGCTCTGAGGAACTAGCGACATTGATCCCTTCGGCATCGGCACATAATCGGGAAACACGCCAAACGCGCCCCTAACATTTGCTCTGAGGAACTAGCGACATTGATCCCTTCGGCATCGGCACATAATCGGGAAACACGCCAAACGCGCCCCCAACACGGTTGAAATTTGTCACATAAGAATGGGTCGCTTCTACGACTCGTTCTTGTGTTCAACAGCTCGGCTGTGGAGTGATCTGCCGGCCTCTGTGTTTCCTCCCTCCTAGAACATGGGTCTATTCGAAACCCAATTTCACTCCTTCCTATCCTCTAAAAGAACCTCCACACAGCATCCCCAAAGATGAAATAAGCCTCGAGGGAAATTATTTCCCTCAGGGCCTCCTGTGTAGAGTTACTGTAAAAAAAAAGTTTCACGCAATACAAGCAGAAATAACAATAACTAGGGCCGTTTCTCCTCAGGGGTAGGCAGAGAGAACCGACCACAAACAACTCGATCTTGACATACGCTTCATTCACATTCATACATCCTCTTCTGTTATTCTGACTCTTGATATGGCCCAACTGGAGTATTTTATTCCGTGACTTGTTCTACCATTCACTTTCCCGTCATATATTCTCTTGGCACTCCTTTCTACATGCCAGAACCATCAAAGCGTCCCTTTCTTAATGGCCCGACTCAAGTATTTGACTCACTTGGTCGTGCGATGTCTTCCCATGGCGTCCCCGACTTATTCTTCCATTCACATCCGTGTCATAAATTCTCCTTATACTCCTTTCTTTTTTCATTCGCTCTACATATATATCTCATTCCTAAAACATTTTATAATGTATTTATTTAGCAATAAAAAGAAGCACAGATTTCTATATTAGATTCCCGCAATGCACTGTCCCTAGAAGTGTGATCTGCGCCGATTCCAAAACAGACTGATTTTCTACATTGCAAATATTTTATAATGTATTTATTTAGCAATAAAAAGAAGCACAGATTTCTATATTATATTCCCGCAATGCACTGTTGTAGCAACAAAAATGAAACGTGGTGAAGCGTGGGTGGAATCGAAAATGCTACGTAATCAAACATAACTCTACTATGCTTAGATGCTCGACTCTTATCTCAGTATTCGTGGGTGGAATCGATGTATGCAGCTCGGGAAGCGGAATGTATTTAAGATACAGAAATGAAACCCTGTAGTTTATAAATCATGAGGTTTAATTGATACACAAAGTGTAACGTTGTCGTTACCTTACAAAATGGAGAGGAGGATTAGTACTACAACGAAATATATATAATTAATCAGGATGGCTCTTGTGGACGGCATCTCGACTTCTACACCAGGGAGGTCCACGCTTGTCCCGATGATTGCAGATTCCTCAATACGCCATCCGCGAGAGCTGGGACGTCTCACGGCCGCGCCATCCGCCACAGCAAACTTCATCTGTGGAATCCAGTAAATACGAGAAGATGGTACCTTTCGCTCCGACGTTATTTCTCGGTCATCATTGGCATGGTTACATTTCTAATCCAGCGCTCCTGCACGCGCAGATGGATTATTGTCCCTCCAAGTCACCATCCATAATTAATTAGACTTCCTACCCACATCGGGTATATGGTTGTTGAAAACGCTCGTTGGCGCAGATGTATAATACAGCACAATTAAAAACATAACACTCCTTTCCAAAAACTACCGGCTCTGTCCGCCGTGTCAAGTCACGTCTGAGGCCATCTTGTCTTCGCCCTCCTCCCCAAAACTACCGGCTCTGTCCGCCGTATCAAATCACTTCTGAGGCCATCTTGTCTTCGCTCTCCCTTCCTTCCGTCGGATGTCTCCCATAGATATTTACTCGAATCTCTTCCGTAGACAATATAAGTGATGCTTTTATAAGCGGGGTCAGTATTTACGTTACACTGTCCCTATAAGTGTGATCTGCGCCGATTCGAAAACAGACTGATTTTCTAAATTGCAAATATTTTATAATGTATTTATTTAGCAATAAAAAGAAGCACAGATTTCTATATTATATTCCCACAATGCACTGTTCCTAGAGTGTGATCTGCGCCGATTGAAAAACAGACTGATTTTCTACATTGCAAATATTTTATAATGTATTTATTTAGCAATAAAAAGAAGCACAGATTTCTATATTATATTCCCACAATGCACTGTCCCTAGAAGTGTGATCTGCGCCGATTCCAAAACAGACTGATTTTCTACATTGCAAATATTTTATAATGTATTTATTTAGCAATAAAAAAAGCACAGATTTCTATATTATATTCCCACAATGCACTGTCCCTAGAAGTGTGATCTGCGCCGATTCCAAAACAGACTGATTTTCTACATTGCAAATATTTTATAATGTATTTATTTAGCAATAAAAAAAGCACAGATTTCTATATTAGATTCCCGCAATGCACTGTCCCTAGAAGTGTGATCTGCGCCGATTCCAAAACAGACTGATTTTCTACATTGCAAATATTTTATAATGTATTTATTTAGCAATAAAAGAAAGAACAATTTCTATATTAGATTCCCGCAATGCACTGTCTAGAGTGTGATCTGCGCCGATTCAAAAATAGACTGATTTTCTACATTGCAAATATTTTATAATGTATTTATTTAGCAATAAAGAAGCACAGATTTCTATATTAGATTCCCACAATGCACTGTCCCTAGAAGTGTGATCTGCGCCGATTCCAAAACAGACTGATTTTCTACATTGCAAATATTTTATAATGTATTTATTTAGCAATAAAAAGAAGCACAGATTTCTATATTAGATTCCCGCAATGCACTGTCCCTAGAAGTGTGATCTGCGCCGATTCCAAAACAGACTGATTTTCTACATTGCAAATATTTAACGAATTACGATATAGGGCGAACATAGGGAGATAACAGTTGTGCCTAATGCATGGTAATATGCTTTGTTTCAGGTTTCATGAATGTAGATCACATATTGCTGTTGGAAGACGAGCACTTAAAAGAACTAAAAGATGCCCTCCTGGAATCCGCGGATCAGTGTCCCAAGAACCTGCTGGATGAAGAACCGCACCCGAGCGTCACAACCTTCGCCACGTTTGCTGATCTGATCTACACCGAGAAGAATCCCAAAGAATCGGACGCAGCTTATGGGGGTAAGACGGAAAAGCTATTTAATCTCCAGAAATCTGGTTGGAAACTTCTGATCACCGCTAACAATACTAAGTTGTCCAATGGCTACTTCGGAGCAGCATTCTATCACACTGGTTTGCAGCAAGTGGTGGTGGCACATCGCGGAACCGATCCCAAATGCTTCGGAGCGTTGTACACAGACTTACAAGGCATCCTCCGCACCAAATATACACCATGCATGAATTCCGCTATAACGTTTGTGGATTCCATACGAAAAGTCATTAATTCAGTGAACAATAGGCACTACACACTCGCCATCACAAGCCACTAGCTCGGGGCCTGGCTCGCTCAGATAACTACATTCTCAGTCAAGTATTTAACCATTCTACAACAGACACTACACACTCGCCATCACGGGCCACTCCCTCGGGGCCTGGCTAGCTCAGATAACTACATTCTCAGTCAAGTATTTAACCATTCTACAACAGACACTACACACTCGCCATCACGGGCCACTCCCTCGGGGCCTGGCTAGCTCAGATAACTACATTCTCAGTCAAGTATTTAACCATTCTACAACAGACACTACACACTCGCCATCACGGGCCACTCCCTCGGGACCTGGCTCGCTCAGATAACTACATTCTCAGTCAAGTATTTAACCATTAAACGTAGAGAAAGTCAAAGTAGCCTAGAAAGGAACCCCGAAGATGGGATTCACGCCAAGACCGTCGGTTTTGATAGTCTGGGTGCCCGGGACATGTTGGACCGAGTACTGGATAATCATTTCGACAGGTATGGGAGGAATGGACCTGGACATTACTGTCTACCTGTCGGCCCCCAACCTTGTCAACACTTGTGGGATGCATCTTGGAAAGATTTATCGCATTCGTAATGACGTATCCAACTTCACATGGATTGATAGGCATACCGTTAAATATACATTTTGTCAATTCCTTTAGTGGTAATAATTATATAATAGGTGAAGTGTTGGATTGGGCGAAACAGAACAAAGTATATAAGAAACTTTTTAACATATTAAAATGGGACAATAATTACCACGGACAGGCAGTAGTTGATAATCCTGACGACCTTGACAAGTTATTTAGGTATAAGGTGGAGTGTAACACCAACTCAAGTTCTCTTGGAGTTTTTTCCAAAGTCGAGTTGCAAATGCTTTACAAGTGCAAGCATGCACTAAAGGAACAGGAAATCGAATTGACCATTCTGAATGAATTTATCAAAACGAATAAGTTTAAAGTGGAGAATAACAAACTGCTCCCCGATTTTGAGGTGGAACGAACAATAACATGCAAATCCGGAGAATCATCGGTGGAACTCTGCAGGCACTTGAAGCAGCTGATGCGGTGGCTCAAGCCGCAGTTCATGGAGGCAGTGGAGAAACAGATTAAAGTCTTCAGGCATGCTGCAGACTTTATGTGCTACGCGGAGGGACAGAGCTACATCAATTCATTGCCCAGATGTTGGCTGGACTTTGCAGATTCAGTGGGTTTCCGGGATTTCCTGAATTCCGCAGAGCAACAAGTTCTCTGCCTGGTCACAAGTAGCAAAGACATTACATTCCAAATGACACGACTTCGAAACATCCCCCGTCAGATTGAAGAAAACAACGACCCCTCTGACAGCTCCATCAAATCTACGTGTACAAATCACTACACTTTCATTACATGTTGCCAGCTGCAAAACCTGATTAAAATTCTCGGATGGCCCGTCGAGAAAACATACTTGATGGTGGTAGACTGCACGTCCTCCCTCAATGAAACCATTCGCCAATTGATTAAAGACGCATATAATAATAATACAAATAATACTAAATTGCTAAAAATTGTTTTGATTGTGTCGCAGTCACTAGACACACCCGACTCGTCTAAATTCAATAATTTAAACTTTGCCAGAGATGTTAATCTCTCGGACCTAACTCCTGACTCGCAGAATGAAATGTTTAATCGAGGTGATGTAATAACTATTGGGGATGAAAAGTATAGTTTCGAAACGTTCTTGGGAGAGGACCGTTTAGTTTGTGAAATCAATCAGGTCCTAAGTTCCCAAGACTTGGAAAATTTCGCCACAATCGAAAACTATACGATTAACATAAAGGACATGCGTCTCACCCTCGGTGATATACAGATGCCTTTCTTTAAATTAAACATAAAAACAAGTTTGGAATTCATCGTGAGTTGTGTAAAGCCACCCAATACTAACAACCTGGTGGTAGTGAGTGGGTTGAGCAGCGAGGACCTAGAGACAGGGACCGGCTGGGAGCAGCTCCAGGGGATGGACATCATCCTCGCCGAGGGAGATGCACAACTCACCTTTAAGGATATCTGCAAGAAGAATCAGGATAAATGCATTTACATGTTTGAAGTGTTCGGCCAAGATGTGTTCTGCAAAGAAATGTTTAATACATTTTTTTATTTACCCAGGAAGTTTCTCCACCTAGCATCTATTGATATACACAAGTTTGCAGAAAATAAACATGGCGAAGAGGTGTTTGTTATTAACAGCGCAACAGACAAGAGGTTACTCTTGGAATTGATAGAGAAGCAAGGAGAACAGTTCTCAAAAAATGTACTTATTGCGCCTGCAGAAGAAGAGGTGAATGTTATACAAAAACACATTAATAAAAACATTCATTTTGTAAAAATTCGTCAGAGTGAGGAAAGTCATAAACTAGATTGGCGATATTCCCACGGGTCAGTGGAGCGCCTGTTCCCTTGTATGTCCACCGACTCCAGCGAGCCTTTAGACGAAAAAACTCTCAGCATAACAGAACGGAACTTGATAATCCTTGCAGACGAACCTGGGATGGGGAAAACAACTTCTCTGACGGGCTTGTCAAGGCTCATGGAATCACCATGGGTCATTTACATAGAGTTAAAACAGTTCCAAGCGCACATAGACAAATTACCAGAGAAGCTCACTGATCAAAGTGCAGCAAGCTTTCTGCTGAGCGAGTGTTGCACCGGGACTGACGGCAGCATGGTTCACGGATTCCTAGAGTATTTGCTTCGAAGTAAGACGCATTCCAAGCGGGTTGTATTGATGTTAGATGGGTTTGATGAGTTAGACGATTATGTTCAACAGAAAGAGAGTTCTAAAGATAAACTAATCATATAAATTAAAAATATACTTTGTATTTACCACTTTAATTAAAATATATAAATATTTCTCTACATGTTTCGATAGCAATGCTATCATCTTCAGGAATAAATGAATTGTATTTATTTATTCATTTATTGTATTCATTTATTCCTGAAGATGATAGCATTGCTATCGAAACATGTAGAGAAATATTTATATATTTTAATTAAAGTGGTAAATACAAAGTATATTTTTAATTTATATAATTAATAATGATGCCACAAAGTTACCAAACATTTGAAGAAATTATAAACTAATCAGACTCTTTGTGTTTTTGCAAGGCAAACCGGCAGTTCAAACTATAATAACCGCTAGAAACTATTTGAAGCAATCACTGGAAGTGCAATTAAAACAAACCTCTATGTGTTTTGTAAGGATTAACACAGAAGAGCAAGAGCATTATTTATTCGTTTTCTGGCGTTCCTGCCTCTCCCTCGAGCTGGGAGATTGCGGAGAGGAAGTAGAGGGACGACTCAAGGAATATGCTAGGAAGGTGCTGAAGGAGGCGAAGCGAGTACTGGGTCCAGACATGAACCGCTTCATGGGGGTTCCCCTGCAGCTGAGGATGCTGGCCGAAGTCTTCAGGCCGCAAAGGGATCGGTCTCTCCAGTCTCAGGAAATTTTATTTAATCACGTCAAAATAGACAGTATCTCAAATATGTACAAGAAGTTTATAGATCTGAAATATGAAATTTATTTACAAGAAAAAACCTCCAAAGATAAAATGATGGACAAACTCGATATAAAAGAATATCTCGAATCTCTTACAAAAAAAGCACGGCGAACTCGGTTTCAGAACTTTTTCTTCTAATTTTTATTGTGAAAATTTTGACCCCATTTCAGATGAGTGGCTAATTAAATTAAACAGACACGGTTTGGTACAATCCAAGGGAAATGGCCAATTCCAATTTGTCCACAGAACATACGCAGAGTATTGCTGCGCACAAATGCTCGTCCACTGGCTCAATCAACGGACGTTCCATTGCAGGTATGAACTGTTCAAAGAAGTACTTTTCCCACAAATACTTCTTCATCCGGACAGCAAGATCATCCGCCTGTTTATGAATGGTCAATTACATGAAATACAAATGTCAGAGAATGTACTTGAAATAAACGCTAGATGTATTAGTCGACTGTGGCTTGAAGACAATGCCATATTTAGGAACAAGCAACACCAAACTGCTCTGCACATTGCTGTCCGAGAAAAGAACCAACACATCGTCACATTTCTGCTCGGTGGATTGACTATAGAAAGTACACAAAAATCGTTTCTATCTTTCATAACACAATATGACCTTGATGATGACACAGTACTGAATATGTTGGATAGGCCGGAACTATGTAATTTCACTAAAAATATTTTACAACGTGTCGAAGTATGTTCTGATGAAACCAAGGAAAGTATTTTTTTTGCATGTTTATTTAATAAAGATAATTCTTCCAAATTTTATATTAAAAGCCATTTAAATTGTACCTCCAGGATATTTAATAGAGCAGAAGAAGTTGAATTATTAATTAAACCGTTTAGTGAGGCTGTAATATATAATAATGTTGATTCTGTGAGAAAAATATTATCAAAGCAATTAACAAATGATATTGAACATTACTGTTTCTTAGTGATGAGACACAATGCTCTCCGTAGATCAACTGCCCTTCACCTTGTTGCACGGTATGGCCGCATCGATATGGTTAAAGTACTCGCGGAGCAAACTGCTGTCCCCTTTGCTGTATTGATGGCACGGTGGGATTATATGAATATGATTCCTTTACATATTGCTGCTCTATACGGCCACCTGATTATTTTCCAGTACTTGGTGGAGCGCGGCGCAGACGTTAATACACGCCGTGGATCAGGCAAGTCTGCTGTGATATATACGGCCGGGTGTGTACGTAGACGATCTGCAAAGTGTCTCGTTAAAAGAGGTGATGACATCAACGTTACACGTATTAGTGGTTCTACTTCTCTAGATTTGGCGGCACTAAAGGGACATCTCTCGGTAGTAAAGTACCTCCTGCAGAAGGGGGCGGACCCTGACAGGGTAGACGGGGGGGTGTGAACACACTAACTTGTTCAATGGAGCATGGGGAGTGGGATGTGGTGTGGCTGTTGCTGGGGTGGGGAGTGGATGTTAACACAGTTGGTGGTAAAGCGCTAGGTTATGCTATATTGTGGGGGGAGTGGTCTATAGTCCAGGCTTTAATAGATAAAGGAGCAGACGTTAAAGAAAGTCAAATACTGGACTTAAACAATAGTGGTAGATTAGATTTGAGTCAAAAACAGGAGAAATTATCCAAATTTAAACAAAAATTCCCGAGTTATAAATTCAACGAATAATATGTACTATACGTATTTATTTCTGTACATGTTCATTTTAAAGAATTAATCCCCTTTGTTACTGAAAACATTAGTATAAAATATACAAACATATCCGTGCAGTCGGGGGCGTCGCTGCATTAGACATTAGGGTTACAGTGACCAGATCTGAATATCCAGGAACTTCTCCTCCCCACTCCTACAGCCTTGAGACATACTCCAGTTGGGGTTACCATAGTCCCATTGGCTCCGGGCAGCTTGGAGGTATTTATTGAAAGGAAGTTGATCAGCCCGCAGCATCAGCAAGAAGTGACTAAAGACTTCCTTCTATCTAACTTCAAGTACTTTAAGTACACAGTAACTCAAGTTCAGTGGAAGATGCTCTGAGGAAGTAGCGCCATTGATACCTTCGGCACCGGTGCACAGTCGGGAAACAGGCCAAACGCGAACACGCTTGACATTTGTCACATGAGAATGGCTCGCCTCTACGACTCGTTCTTGACTTCACCAGAGATTTGCCGGCCTCTGTATTTCCTCCCTTCCTTCCTCCCTCAGAAAGACCCTCCACACAGTATTCCCATTGATAACATAGGGCCAGAGGGAAATTATTTTCCTTGGGGCCTCCTGTGTTTGCACGTAAACAGTAACAGTATATGTTTACATCCATTTAAAACATGTCAATGAATGATCCTTTGGAACATGTTCCCCAGGTGACGTGCAGGTTTAGTATCAACTCAGTAAATAAGTCATTAGCGGAGTCCTACATTATGTTAGCGGAGATATTCGCATTATTTTTGGGTAAATAGACTGATTTTTTTAGCAAACAGTGGTATCTTCCAACAAAAGTGGTGAAAAATTCATAATTATTTTTTTAACTAACTATCGCGCCGTTTCGCCGCAGGGGAAGGCAGAGAGGACGGACCGCCAAACAACTCAATCTTGGTATACATTTTTGATTTATTCACATTCATACAACGTCTCATATATTCTCTTCTGTTATTCCGACTATTGACATATTTAAAAAAAAATTATTTGTTTTTAATTTTTTTTAGCTGGTTTTAATTTTATCGCTATTCAAATTTGTTAAAACAATAGAAAAAGAAATATTTAGGATGTACAGTATTATTTTCTTAATTTCCTAGCAAAGTTAGCAGTCCACAATGAAGTGCTGATACCAACCTTGATGTATGACAGGGACGCATGGAACTGGCAGAGGAAGGATGAAAGTAGACTGAATGCTCTAGAAACGATGTCTGGTAAAACCACGTATCATCATGTGAAAAATGTTAAAATTCATAAAGAATCCAATGCTGATGTAAGCGTAATGAGTAAGATTAAGAAAGGGACGCTTAGATGGTTTGGGCATGTAGAGTGAATGAACGAAGAAAGAATTGTAAGGAGAATATATGATGTGAATGTGAATGGAAGAAAAAGCCGGGGATGCCCGAGGAAGACATGATCAAGTGGATCAAATAATTGCATCAGGCCATGTCAGAAGTCGGAATAACAGAAGAGAATGTATGAGACGATGTATGAATGTGAATGAAGCAAGAAGTGTATGCCAAGATGAAGTTGTTTGGCGGTCCGTTCTCTCTGAAAAGTAAAGATTTATAGGTACATGATGACACGTCATAATGGAAATAAAGACAAATAGAGCTAGGGAAGGGTAACATATTATTTAGACAAGAACCAGCCAAAATGTGCTTAGAGATGAAAATATTGTATACTACAGGGTGGCGAAAAACTACCGTTATGGTTTGGAATGAAATGGCATAATCAAGCCGTTGTTGGTAGTCTATCGGCTTCAATTCTTGCACAAGCTGAACCTTATACAGGAACATGTGCAATGTGGCCAAAATCCTCTGAACGGACCTCCGCGATAACCCCACTTGTGCCGAACGTCTTCTTGTTGATATTTCTGGACTGTTCTGCACACTATCCACAACACGTTGGATATTTTCTTCTGTGTGGACCGTACGTGGTCTTCCGGTACATGGAAGGTGTCTTACTGTACCATGTTGTCGAAAATTTGCAACTAGGTGGTTTATTATTTGTGCTGAAGGTCCAGTACGCATATTAAAAAAACAACGATAAGCTCGCTGCGTCAAAACAATTTACCGTTGGTTTTCAAAATAAAATTCAACAATTGTCAATTGCTGTTCTGTTGTGTAGTGTTCCATTTCAAATTCCCCAAGTTTTCTTCACAAAATTCTGAAACAAAAATAAAAACACATAAATAAATTTAAAAAGTTATTTAACATTCAAACCATAACGACAGTTTTACGCCACCCTGTACAAAGAATATTTAAAAAAATTAAATTCTATGGCTTACGTCGTAAGCGCAGATGAGTTATTGATTTTTTGTTATGTTTTTTTGTTGTTGTAAATACCGTACACGAGACCCAACTGCTTCCAACCGTCTGGAGCCTGTGAGACTATGGTACCCCCAATTCGGGAATGTTGTGAGGCTGGAAGTATTGGGGAGGGGAAGGAGAAGGGGCGAGAAGAAGGTGGGGAAATACCTGGCTATTCAGATCTGGTCACCAAACACGGCTAAAAGCCATTTCAAGCAACGTTTCAATTCTGAATGTTGGTCTTTCACCAGGGCGATACTGAGAGTATCTTTCACTTTGGAATGTGCGCAGGTATACTATACTCGTATATTATTTTAAATAAATTAATTGTGAACAGCCCAAATTAATTAAATAAAATTGACTAAAGGGGAACGACTGCGGGGCCTGTTTCATACAAAACTCAATTTTGGATTTGATGCCAAAATACCCATCCAAACGGAATGATCTATTTTTTTAATTAAAGGTTTAGTAAATATCTAGTACGGATGGGAAGTATTTTATTTATTTTTGTTTTATGAAATATCGGTCAATAAAGGAATTGATTTTTCGCGATTTTAGAGGCATTTTTAACAATTATTTAGGGGCTAACAGTGATTTAAAAAAAGTTTTGACCCTCCTTATTTGAAAATACAAAGAAATATAATTAATTATTTTATTTTTTAAATATTAAAATAAGCATTATGGTGGAGTTTAAATTAAATTAAAAACGACCAATTTACAGTGGAACACAAATTTTGCCATACAGAATTTAACAAAAACATATATTTTTTAAATTTTTTATTTATGTAATCACACTTACATAGCAACATTTGATTTAGTTTTTAAAAAGCACGACAAACCCGCAAAAAAATTTCTGAGCTGCCTCTGAAATTAAGAAAATTGTTTTTTTTTTCATGGTATGTACTTAAAAAATTAAAACAAAAATAAATAAAACACTTTTCATCCGTACTAGGTATTTACAAAACCTTTAATTAAAAAATAGATCATTCAGTGTGGATGGGTATTTTGGCCTCCAATCCAAAATTCAGTTTTGTATGAAACAGGCCGCGCAGCCGTTCCCCTTAATGCCGGGATTCGAACCGGCGACCTTCGGATTCGTAGTCGAGATTGTGTATTGATGTAGAATCTATCAAATAATTGTACTAGGTAGTATGCATCTCCTTATATACTATATTAGGTAAACATTTGTATAAATCAGAATGTCACGGTCCGCTCATACGAGTATCATATTCCAATATCCAAAAACAACATTATTGTCACAAAGTGTTTCCAACAAACAAATGGGTACTAACTAGTGCGCCTCCAACTTACGTCAAACCATTGCAATACACAACTATACAAAAGGAGAGGAAAATCTTTTCAAATTTAAGGAGGAAGTGACCAAATACGTAAAGTTCAATTCAATAATATTATTATTATTATAACAGAGATGTCGGCAATCCTCGGCTAACAGACACATTCTCTCAATTTTAGTCATATTAGGTCCTGTATTATCAGCCAAATCCATGTTCTTTACTATTCAACTTCTTCAAACATTTGTAGAGTCCTTAGCTATATTGGTGGTGACGTAGGACACGCAGCTTACTGTTCTAAGCGAGCCAGTCTCATTTCAAGGTGCTTCGTAATTTAGCTTTTAAATCCCGTTAGGGGCGCATTAATGTTTTTATAGCCTACCCGCTTCGGCAGTGTGAAACATTCCCATCCATCGGGCACTATGTAAAATTGACATGTAAATTTAGTGAAATTGGGCTTCACAATTTTGTTCCCTTTTTACATTTTCTTTTGTATTACTACTCATCATCAATTATGTTTTCAAAACCAATAAAATATATTAGTACCTAGATCCCTACACGGGGTAAGTTTATGACAGCGATGCACAACCTTTTTAGCAAAGGAGATGCTTTACCTATTTATCAAACGCGGCTGTCGACTTAAATGTGAATTTTTTTAATTTTCTGAGTGGGGAGGGGAGTGTTGAGAGTGATGTTCATGCTTCCACATTTCTGGGGATTCCTAAAGTTAGTTTCCATTTGGGTCGAAAACTCTTTCTGATATAACAGGAGGAGCAGATTCAGTCGGTCCCCTCATGGTCGCTATAACAACGTTTGGCTGTATTCATTTATCCTTACTTAAGATCACTGTCAGAATATCTTTAGAGGCAGCGGGAAATTTTAAATAAACACTGCGGAATAAGTTTAACAGGGCGTGAACCGAAAACTGATAATAGTTTTAAAAGCACAAGCGTACGATAATTGTTATATCGTATCGACATTCTCTAATCAACGCAACTCTCAAGTTTTGTGAAATATTGGCAATTTACGGAAAAACCAACCGTGGCGTTTCTCGCTCAATTTCTGGCAATTTAATTATTGTAATGACTAATTACTATTAACCACTTCGTGCTTTGAACGGGCAGTGTTCGCGGGCGTCGCATGTGTCGTATCGCGCACTGCTCGCTTGTTTCCACTTGTTTGCGTTACTGAGCTCGCCAGTTGCCACTTGTTTCTTCTGTTGTAACTTGTCATTGTTAGATTTGTTTTATTATGTTATTATTACAGATAATATTAGGTTAAGTTTTTTTACATTTCTTATTGATTCCCTTTTGTTTTTTTTACAACTGGACAACTATTAAGTTATGTAAACTTTTTAAATAAAAAATAAAATAACCTGATGTTTTTAGTTCTATTTTTGTGAAGAAAACCCGACCATGAAGTGGTTAACCTATACTCGTATATTAATATTCTAATTCTATTTGCGTACTTATTTTTCAAATCGATCGATTTTGACTCACATTCTCCCATATCTTGCTTTACAGAGTGGTAGATTCTGCGTGAAACGCATTTGTGAAACCTCAGTTCATTTGTATTTCAAATCATTCGAATTTATTAGACTTTTTTCAAACATTGCAATTTGATTACTTATTTTGTATTTTTATTATTGTTATATTAATGGAATGAATTGATACAGTACTTCCCCACTCGCCACGCTAGCTGGGGCCGTGGTATAGCAAGTAGTCCATTACGTTAGGTGACAATTGGTGATGAAAATGGTTAGGTTAAAAATTTTGACGGAATATCTGGAGGAAATCTTAGTCAGTTTTGTTGGAATATCTGGCGGAAATCTTAGTCAGTTTTGACGGAATATTTGGCAGAAATCTTAGTCAGTTTTGACGGGAATCTGACGGAATTTATATACTTTCTAGAGGAAATGTCGATTCCAAGATGGCAATGATGGTTCTTCAGGCCATTTTAAAAATTGTAACTGAATTTATGCGTTGCATTGAATTTTAAACAAAAATAATGCAGTTTTACCTACCATAACTCTTATGTCGCCTTACTTATCCAGAATATTCACTATTCCAAAAATGCAGTGGACATTTTGCTATAATTCGATTCCTGAAACCATTTTGCAGAATGAGAAAATTAAACGTCAGGGGTGCATCGTTAGGTTAGGTAGGGTTCATGTAAGTGTGTGAGACACTTCAAGCGATTGTGAGTATTCACATTCAATAAAATATTATGTTTTAGTTTATGGTGACCTCAAGGATAGTTAGGTTAGGTTAGGTTAGGTTTGGATAGTTTAGTGAAGGTTATTTTTTACAATTGTATTTTATACAAGTCCTAGAAAAGTGAGTAGATTCAGTTTGAATGTAAGAATGTGGGAATGATAATAAAATGTAATCACCTGCGCTGGGCACTACACTGTTCAGTACACTACACCTTACAGTATGTACCTACACTACCTGCCTTTAGACCTGTGTAACATACCTCCGGACTGATAGAGGTTCATAATAGATGTATGACTTATGTTTGTCAGAGATTTGTATTTCTTTGCATATTACACATATACAATGTCCCTAGTTCGGGATCTTGTTCAATATTATTATTATTATTGTTCCATGAAAAGTATAATTTACTGTTTTCTGTTTATTTCATTGTTTAATACAAGTGGTTTCCTTTAAAACATATACAAATAATATAATTGTAAAATGAATACTATTTGTTTTACTTGTATTACTTTCACTGTTGTTGTTGAAAGTGAATTAGTTTGTTTTTAATTAGTACTGTACATTTAATATTGTGAGGATATGTTATTTAGTAGTTTTGTCCCAGAATGAGATGAAATAAGCTGATTGGATTGCTAACAGAGCCAAGGAAATGCTGGCTTTAGTTAAAGCATCTCCAGGGAGGTTGTTTAAATGAAAGTGTAAATAATCTGTTGGATAGCCCTGAAGGAAGTACAATTCTGCTATAAATAGATATACCGTGCAACTACTCTAACAGTGCGTATTGCCGTCAACTCATATTACTTCTGTTTGTTGTTCTTTACATTGTTAACTGCCATTATCTTTTATTTTACATGTGTTTACTTATATAATGTGAAATCATATTGCAATACGTAACGCTACTAATAACATAACAGGAGTAGGGAAGGAGGTCACTTCATTCAAAATACATTCGTGAATTATTCATAATAAATTCAGAACTAAAACTGGGATACATTATTACATACTGAATGTCCCTTTGTTCATATTTATGCATCCTCAAAAACAGGAAAATCTCTTGAAAATAATGTGGTACACAAATGTATGTCATTAATAAATAACAAAATGTATACGGAGATAGAACAAAGAGGCATAAAACCCGTCAAATGCATTACCGGAAGATTTAAAATCAGAGACATCTGCTTCCAAAATAACAAACAAAAGTCAGGTCATTCTACCTCCGTAGAGCATACAAGCAAATACCATCTGAGTATATGCACACCTACGTACCTACCGTGGGTTACTTAATGTTACAAATAAAACTAATGGTACAAATAATTAAAATATCCTAATATAATGCCTATCAAGTAAATGCTAAATGTTAAGGTTTTACTAATAAAACCTCCTGATAATATTGTATGTACACTGTAATCAATAATTATGTAAAAAAGGAGAGATTTTTTACATTCAAACTGAATATACTCAGTTTTGTAAGGCTTATTAAAATTGTAAAAAATAACCCGAATTAAAATATTGCAGTGCAGCACAAGTAGTCACTGGATGTTAGCGATGAGGTACTGAATTATTATTTATCAGTTGAAAGAGATAAAGCATTAAATTGTGAATGAGTCAAAATAATTATTTCCTTATTTGTAAATATGTATTGAACATTGTAAAGCAATAAATGCGAATATTGAAATGTCTTGTTTATTACATTTAAGTATTTGGTGCAAGCTGTGCCCATGTCACTCCCATTTTCCTAATTTTCCAACCAAAAAACAGTAAACTACGGCTCCATCCAATTTAGCCTATCAGAAGCTGGGCGCACTGTACGGGGCCCGCAGATACTGCAGAGAGTACGCAACTATTCACCCTGTACAGATGGCAGGTGCAAAGCACTGGTGATAACATAATAACAATAACTATATATAATAAGTAATAACTACATACAATTATACATAATAACAATAACTATATATAATAAGTAATAACTAAATACAATTATACATAATAACAATAACTATATATAATAAGTAATAACTACATACAATTATACATAATAACAATAACTATATATAATAAGTAATAACTACATACAATTATACATAATAACAATAACTATATATAATAAGTAATAACTACATACAATTATACATAATAACAATAACTATATATAATAAGTAATAACTACATATAATTAAAAATAACTACACATAATTAATAATATCTATATACTATTTATAACAACAGAGGCGACTAAACTGCTAGTCGATTTGTACGTTGTGTCACGTCTAGATTACTGCAATGGAATGTATGCAAGTCTCCCCAAATACCAAATTAACAAATTGTAATCAGTTTTCAACGCTGCAGCAAGACTTACCACCGGCGTATCTAAATATTGCCACATTTCAGAGCATCTTGAAAATCTCCACTGGCTCAAATGTCCCGAAAGAATCCAGTTCAAGCTCTGCTGAATGGTATTTTAGTCACATAACGGAATGGCTCCGGCTTACCTATCGAAACTGTGTATTCCTGAAAATACACAATTCACGGCAGTCTGCCCTTAGGTCAGCAGCGTCATCAGCTATCGGGAGGTTGAAGGAATATCATGGCCTAAGTGTGAATTTAAACTCTCCGTTACGAGCGCATTGCTCTAACATACCAAATAGCCAATAGCAGCGCAGCGGAGGACCACGTGATCGCTCTCAGTCGAGTCTTTCGTACGCTCGCGTCGCAAAAGTTACCATCTTCAATTGTGATTTTTCTATTTATGAAGTTATTTTACTGTTTTTTTAGAGATTTCTCCACACAAAATGCCTAAATATGTGTACTGTAGAAAACAATAAAATTTTCGAAGAAAAGGGTAATGTGTAAATGACATTTTATTAGTTTCTCAGCGAATTATTCAGTTTTTGTTTCAACAATAATAACATTTTGTATTTCCATTAATTGAATGCCAAGCGATTTCCGTTTGGTGAAATACCGTTGTCAAAATTTAAATAATCCTAATATCGTTGCCGTTTTAATCGCAGTCAATTAATTTCTAATATTTTGTTTCGAAATAGGTGATTAATAGTGGACATGGAACTGACAGAAGGACGAAATTATACCAAACACACTGGAAATGAGATCCCTGAGGTGTATGTGCGATATAACGATTTACAAACAAATAAATCCGAAAGGAATGCATTAGATGTAAGAGTAATGCGCTAGAAAAATAAACTGAGAATATTGGAGATATATTATTGTTTTTAATGCAAACATAAAAACTGTAATTAACACCGTTACATTTAAAAGTTGACAAACACCGTTGAAAGGGGGTCTTCCATATTTTAAACTATAGATGAGTTGCATCTTTACAAATTAGAGGAAGTAAACAGATATTATAAGCAACGACAATAGAATATATTTACAAAAGATTTTCGTAATTGCTTTCAAGAGGTGGAAGGATACATTTGGGGATAGTTTTATTTAGGCTCGGTAATGGGTAACAATTAGTAGTGCATAAAAAAAAGAGCATCTTACAAGTATGCAATTAAAAAGGTTGTAGCTACATTATTTGGAGACGGCACGCATGTTAAAATAGCGATAAATTTGGGTGACGTATTGCCTGGTCAAGTGTAAGATAACAATATAGCTAGGAATACGACGAGTAGGAACATAACATTAGGAAATGGATGCTTAGATTGTTTGAGGATATAGAGTGAATGAACGGAGGACGGAGTGTCAGGGGTATATATGACCCGCAAGTGAACCGAAAAAGTTGTTGACGTTCTAGAAAGACATTGTATGATAAAGTAAACCAAACTATTATTTTGGGTTATGTTAAGCAAGCGTTGGAATAATATAAGAGTATAAATGAGACGATGTGGATGAAGTAACGATTGTGTCCCAAGACACAGTTACGTGGCTATGCTCCCTCTCTGGAGGACGAGGTGATGGTTAGTTAGTTCATATTATAGGTAGAGAATATTAATCTTTAGTCGTATTACCTATATGCTTTTTTTTTTAAATGAAATTGAAATTTTGGATGTTAACATCCAAAATAGTTAAAAAAAAGTTTTAAAAAAACAGAAGAAACTTAATTTCCACCACACAAGAGCAAACCAAAATGACATTTGAATATTCCTAAATTTAAAACTGCTTTTGGACAAAGGAATTATAAATATCTCTCCAATAAGCCATATAATTCACTTTCACTAGCTATAAAAAATAAAAACAGAAGAGGCAAATGATCAAAAATCAAAACAAAACCAGGATCAAAGAAATCATAGAAGAGGAGTTATTGTGAAAAGAACTTTGTAGGAGCTTAAAAACAATCAGTTTTTAAATAAAACCTAGTTCGCCTTAACACAGGAACCCCTAGTGAGGAGGACTAAGAAAAATATTACAAATTGTCTTGTTAACTTTGTAAAATTTCATTAAGTAAATGAAAAAAAAATGTATTGAAAATGAATAATAAAAATAAGTAAATTTTGTGTTTATTCACTGTCCGGATGTGATATTTTGACATGATATTAAGAAATGTTTGGCACATATACAACTGTAGTTTTGGGCACCATCTGGTCAGAGATATTATTAATACATTCATATTTGCATTTTAATATATATATTGTTCACTTTTTTTCCTCAGGGACCTTGCAAAAAGAAAGCCTTTCTCATACTCGCCATCTCAAGTGGCTTTTGCTCGAAAGGTGCAATATGTTTCTTCTGTGTTAACGTCCGATACACGGAAGATTTTTAATTGGCCAAGGAAAGGGAGAAAGAGAGGAAAGTGATCCAAAAATAGAATAGTATTGCGGAAAGAAACAAAAAAAAGAGAAAAAAAAGCAACCCGAAGCCTCGGAAACTTCGAAGGAAGGAAATTCGAAAGACACTTCTGATCCGGACTGCCGAGATTGGATTCAACATTCAAGTCCGTCTGCGTTCGAAGAACTAAAACAAATTTTTTAATTATTTTTTAATAGGTCGCGGGTTCAAATCCCGGCGTGCGCAAGTAAATTTTATTTAATTAATTTGTGTTGTTTCACAATTAATTAATTTAAAAATAATAAATAACATATTTGCGCACGTTCCAGAGTGGAAGATACTCTCAGTATCGCCCTGGTGAAAGACCACCATTCAGAATTGAAACGTTGCTTGAAATGGCGTTTAGGCGTGTTTGGTGACCAGATCTGAATAGCCAGGTATTTCCCCACCTCCCTCCTCCCCTTCACCTTCTCCTTCCCCTCCCCAATACCTCCAGCCTCACAACATTCCCCAATTGGGAATGCCATAGTCTCACTGGCTCCAGACGGTTGGGAGCAGTTGGGACTCTTGTGCGGTATTCATGTAAAAAAAAAAAAAAAATTATTAATTTAATTATTTTAGTCTTTGTGTTTAATTCGTAAACTACATTAATTTTTTTTTAAATTTTATGTAAATCAATTTTAATAATGCTATTATTAAGTTCTGCGAGTATTTTTAGTTTTTATTATTATGACAACCGTTTCGGCGCTTAAGGCCATTTTCAAACTGCCACTTTACATTAAATTAAAAAAAAAAAAAAACTGAAACGAACACCGTTGGAAGAATTGTTGATTTTTTTTTTCAGCATCTCCACATAGAGGAGGCTCTGAGTGAAATAATTTCTCTCAAGGCCTATGTCATCTTTGGGGATGCTGTGTGAAGGGTCTTTTAAAGGATGGGAAGGAGTGAACTCATGCGTGAAGAGACCCAGTAGTAGTTGTAGGAGGGAGGAAACACAGAGGCCCGCAGATCATTCCACAGCCGAGCTGTTGAACACAAAAACGAGTTGTAGAAGCGACCCGTTCTCATGTGACAAATGTCAACCGTGTACAAACGGTTTGGTATGTTTCCAAACTATGCACCGGTGCCGAAGAGATCAATGACGCTAGTTCCTCAAAGTATCTTCCATTGAAATACCGGTAGAACAAGGACAGCATTCCCACCTGATGTCTGTGCTCTAAAGATTGCAATCCGTTTGTTAAGATAGGCGAATCTATCAAACGGACCGCCCGTTTCTGCACAAAGTCAAGGGTTTTTTTCAGGTATTTTGGGGCGCCCGACCATAGGTGGCTGCCAAGATTTACAGTAGGGCGCACTTGCGATTTGTACAGGGTTAGCAGTTGTGTACTCTCTGCAGTATCTGCGGGCTCTGTACAATACGCCCAGCTTCTGAGAGGCTAACTTTACTCTGGGCTTCGATGGAGCCCCCATACCTGAGCTGGTTACTTAATAATACACCAAGCAATTCAATGGAGGGCTTGTTGGGGAGATTGCTTCCATTAAAGGAGATTAGATTTTCATTTCATTCCCTTTTAGACGTGATCAGACATGATTGGGTCTTTGAAACATTAATTTAAACAAGCCAAAAAATCTTTGTATTATGTTGGCAAAATAATTCTTTCGAAGGACGAGGACCATATGAATTAGGAATAAGCAATCTCAAAAAAATGGTTTTTCACGGCTGATTTTGGGTAAAATTGTTTATTTTGGCCAGTAAACTTGATGACATATACAATATAAAATAAATTTAAATCAATATGTTGTTTTATTTACAAAAAAAAAAAAAAACTCTTTCCTACTTAGATTCAACTGGCCAGAACTGGGACACAGGTGTGGCCATAACTAAATGAATTGTGGCCAGAACTGACGCATTCGCCATTATTTTTAAACTTTGCACATAAAAAAAAAAAACTGAAGGATTATTGGTACATACATCGAAAGATTATCGAAGAAGAATACCTATCTCAAGTAATGAAGTAGAAAAAAATTACATTATTCATTGATGTGCATGTATCGGACGATGTAGTGAGGGAAATCAAAACGATGACGTTTTATCAACGATAGTTATCGTCTTCTATTTTGCCAACACTCGTAAGTGCACGTGCACCAGCACAGTATTTCTCCTACGAGTGTAGATTGTATAATAGCGGGGGAGAGGGGAAGTAAGGGACTTTAATACTTACGTTGATCTACTTTACCGTGTCTTTACATTAAATAATATTACGATTGTATCTTTGCTTATGTTTAAATTTATATTACGGGAGATCGGCAAAATATATGGAAAAATAAATGATATTGAGAGATAGGCCGGGCTTCTTTCAGCATAATTAGTAATAATAACATAGTGTAAATTTAGAGTTAAGAATTATATTAGAGATTCCCCTGAACGTATTTGGGCCGGAGACCCGTTGATCCTTTTATATAATTTATATCTAAATAAACATACTCGAAGGAAGTAGTTTGGGTCAGAGGATAGAACGTGGAGAGAGGCATCTCATTAATATTTATGTCATCCATTGACGAGATCGCAGTGGCTTGAACACGCGACAAACAAAACTGAATCGCCCGACATCGGCGTTCAAGCTCTGAGTTTGACTTTGCTACAACCTGGACCATCGCCTTTTCCCGCTATTGGATATCAGAGTTCACCAATTGACAAAAATCCTCCTCTACAGCAAGTCTGCAAGCTCAGTGGATTTTTGAAGAAGAAAAAAATCTTATGGTGGCCACAGCCGTGCCACTCACCCTTCTGTATTTTTTAGGTGTTATTAATATAGATTTAATATAAATCCCCGACCTGTGTTGAAATTTCGGGCGAAGCCGGTTTATATAACGTTGTAGAAACAATATTATCATGCTTTTTATCGTGTAATTTAAAATTCAAATGTAGGTGTGTCGAAAATAAGCGTGGAGGGAATTTATCGGGAAATTGTTAATATTCTAGGGAATATAATTTTTTAGATATGGCCCTTGAGAACAATTTTCAAACAAGTACATCAGTGATGCGTCATTTGAGAAGATTTCCCTAGAACTGGGAAAAAAAACCTCATTGAAAAACAGACACAGAGCAAATAATATATGGAGATGCCCTAACACGCAAGGGGAAGAAACCCTGAATGAAAGTGAGTGGTATAAATATTTCTGTTCAACTTCAAACTAATTTTTTCATTTTTGCGATGCGTTTTCATTGAATTCTTTCCCCAGCAGTGCGTTTGTCTTCATAGTAGCAGGCTGCGCCTTTTTCTCGTAGGTAAGTTTAATATTTTTTAATGAGGAAATTTTACGTCTGATACTTCTCAGCACAAAAAATGGGTGAATTATGCATTTTTTTGATCAGTAGCAATAAACATGTTTATTATCAGTGATCGCAATATTTATTACCCTAATGCTTGTAACTCACAGTTAATATAATATGTGGGCATGGCATATCTGAGTAGCGGTGAAAATATAGGGATAAAGTCCTAAAAAAATATTAATAAAAATAAATATAAAAATTATTACAAAAATAAATGTAGATCCCGCCATACAGTCGTCACACACAGGTACTATCATATATCTGTGACAATTGTATGGCGAGCGTACCACCCACATATATATTATGATATTATCTTATGCTGTATGTAATCAGCTTGAACGACAAAGATTAATCAAAGGTAGAAGAAAAACGCCCAATCTAAAATGAGAGTAAAATGTACTTACCGTGATATGACGGTGTGTAGGGCAGTGGGTATAATTCTAGGAATAACGCAAAAAGGGAGGAATGGAAAGCGATCTTAGGTAGTTACAAGTAATTTATTTTGATAGTCGTGGGGTTAGACTTAAAACTAGAGTTAATCTTAATTAGACATAATAAATTCAATAAAAGTAGATAGGCAATTACTCAAATCTACTTGTAAAGTCTTTGTACTTAAAATTAAATGTTCACTGGCTTAGGCAATTACTTAATTCTCCTGTTAAAGTCTTTGTACTTAAAATTAGAGGTTCACTGGCTGACAGGGTGGAAGAATTATCATTAGAGTCAGAGGCACTTCCCTTTTTGTGATGGCTGTCCAGGGTCCAGTGGCTGCTTTGTATGCAGCGTCCTCGCGTTCGCACTAGGTATTCGTATACCTCCGGATCGGGAGTAGGTACAACGCGGGATAATCAGAGGCCTGGGCGGTCTCCGATGTTGATCTCCGAAGGGCGAAGATCTACTTCCTTCTGGGATGGAAGCGTAAAATTGCCTCGTCGTCAGAGGACCTGGGCGGCCTCTCCAAGGAGCGAGAATAGGAACCTTCCTGGGCGGAAGGTTCAAACCTGACTGTCTGTCCTGGGCGGACTACTGCGACCGACTCTCCGTCCTGGGCGGACTCTTGCAACCGACTCGTGCTTCCTCGGTGGAAGACTTCACCCGACTGTCTCCTCGAGCCCACTGTTTTCCTGTAGGTATTATTTTATCACCCGCATTGTTCAGCGGCCGTTCCGTCGGCCGGCTTAATTCCTTTGAGGTGTTTATTGCCGTCCCATAAAATCTCAAAGGAATTGCCGACTTTCCAAAATAGCAATTAAGATTATTTTATTTTATGATGTAGTAGTTACAATTTTTCTAACAATAGGTTCGGCTAGCCTTTGTGCTAAATTATTTTATGGCCGGTCCAGTCTGGGAATTCCTATTATTTAAAATGCACATTTTAGAAAAGTATTTCGGTGAATTCGGTCATTTATTTTAGGTGATTACAAAAGGCTATATCAACCGCTTCCGTTTTAGGGAATCGCTATAAAAATTATGGAAATTTTAAAAATGATGTAGGGAATATTTAGGGAAATTTTATCTCATAAAAAAGGGAAATTATATATTTTTCATAATGACAACATCAGTTCCTAAGCAATGACCACCGTGCCGTCATCTTGAGTACCGTCAAGTCAAACCCGAGTCAAGGGTAAACCATTTAATATTTAATCCGGTTAGCAAACTAACTTACTTCTAACAACCCATTGCTAAACGTACAACTCGCAACGACATGTTTATATGTACAGCAGACTAATAAAACAACGTAACATTGTGCAGTTTCTGTTTCAACTCCAAGTTCGTGATCTTGTTGGAAAAAGATGTTTCCTTTATTGAATTGTTGTTATTCCCTGAAATGGAGTGAGATTCGCTGAGCAGTGGACATTGGGGACACCCTAATCACACGTAAGTTGTTAGCCGCCAAATTAGTTGTTTGTTTTGTGATTTAACACGTATTAATGGCCATCGGCGGGGTGTCGGACCGTATTTATTTATGTTTAATTCGCCGGTTTGTGTCAGTTTCATTTTTGACGTAAATAATGCTGAAAACTCTCAAATACGATGTTAAATGTAGCCAAATAACCATTACGACATTCCTAATGATGTTTAAACATCACATAACTGTTCTGTCACCCTCTCCTCGCTTCATTTACATTCAAACATTGTCATTTTTTTTACACTGACTCAAGTGTTTGATTCGTTCGATCGTTCCGTGTTGTTTTTCTAAGATGTCCCCGACTTTCGTACAATTCTGCAATTCCGCTTTAATTTTTTTCTTCTTTTGTTTAAACCCAAAATAAGTACAAAACAACCTATTTTAAATATAATACAGTATATTAATTACATACGAAAATAGGTTGTTAGTATAAATTTTTAAATTATTTATATGAATATTTAAAGCTATGTTGTAGTTTGGGTTTACAGAGAAAAAAAGGAAAAACTAACCTAAAAGTATCAAACTTTAAATAAATTTATCTGCATTATTTTGCATTTTCGCGTATGTCAATATTTTTTTCTAATTTTTAGTAATACTTCTTACCGGACTGTCAGAGGGTCGCCCTATCTCGATCGAGCCGTGTTGTCTTTTTGGAACGACACCAACTTTTTATTTCGTTCCCATTATTAATGCATACTCTTCTTTTATACCGATTGTCGTCAAGGCTAGACTAAAATATTTGATTCACTTGATCGTGCCATGTCCCTGACTTGCACACGGTTAACATTTTTCACATGAGAACAGGTTTCTGCGACTCGTTTTTGTGTTCAACAACTCGGCTGCGGAATGTTTTGCCGGCCTCTGTGTTTCCCCGCTCCTACAGCGCGGTTATTCCGGACCAAAGGTTCACTCCTTCCTTTCTCCAGACAGATCCTCCACACAGCATCCCCAAAGATGTCATATTATGTGAAGTTAACAAATGACGTGAATGACAGTACGGTCCATGATAGCATTTTGTTTGACAAGCCCCCAAAGGGCACACTAACTCCAACGGGTCGAACGGCTTTGAAGCAGAGAATGGACGGTTACCTCGAGAGGGTTTCCTCTTTATAACCTGGTCGAATTTAATGTTTCGAAGACCAAATCATGTCTGATTACGTCTAAAACAGGTCAAAATGACAATCTAGTCTCCTTCAATGGAAGCAATCTTCTCAACAAGCCTTCCATTGATATGCTCGGTGTAACCCTTGGTGTGACCAGCTCAGGTATGGGGGCTCCATTGAAGCCAGAGTAAAGTTAGCCTCTCAGAAGCTGGACGTACTACACAGGGCCCGCAGATACTGCAGATAGTACACAACTGCTGACCACTCTGGTAATTCTGGAATTTGGCAGCCACCTCTGGTCTGGAGCTCCAAAATACCTGAAAAAAGAACCCTTGACTGCAGAAATTGGCGGTCTGTTTGATAGATTCCCCTATCTTTAACAAATGGATTTCATACACTCTAACAATATAGTTAACTAAGTAATCATCACGCCGTTTTCCGTAGCAGTAGGCAAAGAGGACGGACCGTCAAACAACTCGATCTTGGCGTACACTTCTTGCTTCATTCACATTCATACATCATCTCATACATTCTCTTCTGTTATTCCGACTTCTGACATGGCCCGACTCAAGCATTTGATTAACTTGATTGTGCCATGTCTTCCTTGGACATCCCCGGCTTTTTCTTCCATTCACAATCGCATCATATATTCTTCTTACACTTCTTTCTTCGTTCATTCGCTCTACATGCCCAAACCATCTAAGCGTCCTTTTCTTAATCTTGCTCATTACGCTTACATCAGCCTTGTATTCTTTACGAATCTCAATATTTTTCACACAATCAAATATGGTTTTATCACATATTCGCCTCAGAGATGTCATTTCTACAGCATTCAGTCTACTTTCATCCTTCCTCTGCCAGTTCCATGCCTCACTGCCGTACATAAGGGTTGATATCAGCACTCCAATGTGGACTGCTAGTTTCGCTTCTTTGGAGAATTTTTTGTTTGCGCCAACCGTGTTCAGTCCTCTGTTAATGGAGTTTCCTGCATTCACCCTTCTTTCAATATCCCTATCAGCCTTTCCATCTCTCGTAAACATACTTCCCAAATACACAAATTCATCGACCTGCTCCAAGTATACATCATTCACAAGTATATGACTTTACATGACCATGACTTTAGACTTACTTACATTCATCATTAGTTCATTCTTCATAAATACTTGGTTCATCCTAGATACGAGGGACTGTGAAGTCAATACACTGGTAAAATGATCTATTATTATTATTATTAGGCTGATTTTAAATTTTTATAAATCTCTACAATTAAAGTTTGTTTTTAAATAATTTTATTTTGTTTTTAAATAACAAGCTCCTTATTGTCACCTGTGCTGGTGGTGCACTGTTTTGGTGCTTAGTAAAGAGCATCATCACATTATCAGTTTGATATTAATGGTAAAAAAAAATTCAATTGATTAATTGTATCATTAAAAATGTCTATTTCATTATTAGACCACTGTATAGTATTGCAATTTCTTAATATCCGCGGTAAAGGAGACAAATATCCCGTATTTGTGTGATATTAAAATATAAAAAATTGTCTTTCATCCTGCTTGTTGATTTTCCTGTTGGTGTATTAATGTTGATTTGTGATAAAATGTTTGGTGTAACAATTGATGCATGTATAATTTTGTACAAAAGAATATAAGAAAATACATCAGAAAGTTTACATCTGACTCACAGTTTATAGTGCGAAATTTGATCATTATACATTCCAAATTCTGTTCAGGTTCTCAAATATCGCTAATGTACTGTCTCGCCGACAGTGCCATCTATGAGGTATGTTCAAAAGAAAAGGTGAATTTTGAATTTTCGCGGGCTTTGTACATTCGATTATTGTTTTTTTTTTTGTTATGTTGGTACACATATGTTTATCATATGTTAGCATTATCAGCCATTTTGGATTAGTGGTTTGTTTTTGATAACTGGAAAGGTTAGTCACGTTTTTGTGTGTTCTTCGACTTTTTACTTTTGAAAAAAATGGATCAAAGAATATGTATTAAATTTTGCGTAAAAAATGGAATAAAGCGCTCCAACGCACTTAAAATGTTGACTGTGGCATTCGGCGAGTCTACTTTGTCTCAAAAAAGTGTTTATAATTGGTACAAGCGCTTTACAGAAGGCCGAGAAGATGTTAATGACGATGAGCGTCCTGGAGTTGCAACCACGTCAACAAACGAAGAAAACATCAAAACAGTGAAGAAAATGGTTTTGGAAAATCGTCGAAACACTATTAGGAAAGTTGCAGAGGATGTTGGCATATCAATCGGCTCATGCCATGCAATTTTCTCGAATGTTTTGGGCATGAAACGTGTGGCAGCAAAGTTTGTTCCGAAATTGCTAAATTTTGAGCAAAAGCAACGTTGCATTAGTATCGCTCAGGAGTTGTTGAATGACGTCAACGACGATCCAGATTTGCTCAAAAGGGTCATAACTGGTGATGGAACGTGGGTATATGGTTAGATGGTTATAGGGTATATGGTTATAGCGTTTTGCCACAATTGATGAGATAAAGTCAGAATCGAAGAACGAGTTGATGGCCATACCGAAAAGGGCATTCCAGAAGTGCTTAGAAGATTGGAAGAAGCGCTGGCATAAGTGCATTTTATTTGAGGGGGATTGCTTTGAAGGGGAGAAAATGGATATTGATTAAATAAATACTTTTCGAAAAAATTCGAAATTCACCTTTTCTTTTGAACACACCTCGTATGTGAAGAAGTCGAAGCTAAGATATTACAGTCAACTATTTTTGTGAATGAAATTTATCGTGTCTGTTGCAGTAATGAGCGACCCCGAGTCTGCTGGCCCGCACCCGTCGCCCGGCAGGAAAGAGCGCACGTCCGCCGCCGAGGACAGTGCGGCAATTACTGGTAGTGCCCCCGGTGCGGCAGTGT
>JAHDVE020007129.1:0-93984 GCA_022606495.2 Halesus radiatus
TACTCACTGTGGATGTTCTTTAATTTATTATTTACTACAAAATATTATACATATATCTGTAACTATTAATTATAATAATAATAGCAAAGCATTTATATAGCGCACTATTTTGTATTATTTCACTTCAAATGCGCTTTACTATAAATAAACTTTTAAAAAATGTCTAACTAACTCCATTCAATGGTATTCCCACAGTGCTCCTTTTATATTCTATTTATACATTCCATATTACATTGTTTATTCTTAATATTACTCCTCCATTAGTCTTTAGGTGCATATTCATCTAATAAAATTACAAAGTATTGTACAGTATATACACAGCTATACGAAAATAACACATTCACAATAATACTTAAAAAATAATAACATTTTAGGACATGAGTCGGGTTATGTTCAGCAATAACTGACTTTACATAAAAAATAAAATAAATATGGAGGAAACCGAAATCAAAAAACTACCAGAGGCTTGAGAAAGTGGCCTTTTACAATAAACTGAAGAAAAATTCAAATTTATCAACAGTAGGATTTTTTAAATAATTTTGTTTTTAAAGCCTGTTTAAATTCAGTCAATTTCTGGATATTAGTAAGAGCTGGGGGAAGTTTATTCGAAATGAGAGGGCCATTTACACGAAAAGAGCGATCATAGTAGACGGCTCGATTTGACCTTGAAAATTCAATTAGACGATTAGTAGCATCTAGATCTGCTGACCTCAGAGTAAGCTGTCTATCACTTAAGTCCTGTCGGATACTTAGTTCAGATATATAGGCTGGCACCATTCCCTGCAATGATTTGAAGGTCAGTAAGCAGATCTTGAACTATATTCTTACCGGGCATCAAAGCCAATGAAGGCGATCCCTTAGAAGTGGGTTATATGAAAATATTTAGATTCACCAAATATCCTTCTCGCCGCAGCATTCTCAACGGACTGGATTCTATTGAATTGTTTTCGAGAGAGGCCAGCATATGCACTATTACAATAGTCCATACGTGAGACAACGAAGGAATTTATGAGTGATTTTGCTCCATCAGAGGGAAGACATTTCCTGATTGATTTTATATGCCTAAGATGGAAAAAGCCAGAACTTACAGCTATTATAATGATGTGTTTAGTAATTAAATACATGATGTATATAAATATTACAAATCATTTCAATTTGAAATATTATTATTAACTTCATTTTATTTTAATAATTTTTTTCTGTTATCAGTCCTAATTTTTATATACCTTCAATACACGCTTATCCTTGCTTTGTTATTTCCAGATATTCTTGAATTTCTTCTTTGTTATTATACATGCTCATAAGGGATCTTTATTGCTTACAGATGTTTTACATTATAGTCTTGTACTTTATGTTATATTATGTAAAATCTGTGAGGCGTCAATGATTAAAAAAAATAAATTACTACTTTCATATTTGACAACGAAGAACAATATACCTTGAATAGTGGGCGATCGGATGACCTCCAGGAAGCAGCACATAGAAAAAAAGCACAAAAGGAAAACATTAAAAATTCTATTAATTGTCAGAAAAAGGACAAATAGCCGTCAATCATGAACATAGATCTTTATTTATGGAAGAAAAAAAACGGTACCTGTTTATTTTTTTTGCAAAGTAGTTTATTTCGTATGTATAATTCTTTATACTAGACATTTGCAAGAAAAAGTTGAGTTTATCGAAGTATATATGATCGCTGTTGTTAGGTAAAAAAATTACTCGAATATTTAGTTCTAAGCGTTGTCACTACAAGCGGAGAGTGGCGCCAGTGTCCAAAGCCATGCAAATATATATATGAGAACTTAATTGCGTGACCCGGAACCTGTGAAGTGGGGCCTTTTGTTATTTGTCTTAAAATGAAATTTTTTGTTTCTTAAAATTATAAGTATACCTTTCCAGACAGAATTAAAAATTATTTTTCTAATGTGAATACCGCAGAAGAGTGCTAACTGCCCTCAATCATCTGGAGCCAGTGAGACTATGGTATTCTCGATTATGTTGTGAGGCTAAAGGTATTGGGGAGGAGAAGGAGATCAAGAAGAGAAGAGTGGAAAAGTATCTGGTTTTTCAGATCTGGTCACCAAACATGGCAAAAAGCCATTTCAAGCCACATTTCAACTTTGAACGGTAGTCTTTCATCAGAGCAATATTAAGATTATTTTCCACTCTGGAACGTGCTGCAAATATACGACATATTATTTTTAATTTAATTACTTGTGAAACAGCGCAGATTAGTTAAATACAGTTTACTTTAGCACGACGGGATTTGAATCTGCGACCTCGGAATTCGAAATTGAGAGCCTTACCCCTCGACCACGGAGGTCAAACTATTGTAACATCCGCATATTTCTCATAAACTACGAACGTATGTACATTTGATTATTTGTACTTTTGAAACTGTTAATAAATGATGCAACTACATTTTTATATAAAGGTTCTATAAAAAATCAGCTATGGTATTCACAACGGAGCTGTCGGCGGCGGGACACTATACGAATATATTTTCTGAATTAATTTATTAATTTTTTGCAATACTTTTTTTTAATCAATACAAGTCTACGTACAAGAGTACCTACTAATTTCAATGAAATATTAATTTATAATTTTCTTATATTTAAACAAATTGTTATTGAAGGTTTTTCCTTAATGGAAAATACATCTTTTTTTTAATGGCTAACACCCGTTGCAATGTTGCAGTCCCGGATGCTTACAATAAAGGAGTGCCATCTTAAAGAAAAGATACGTTTTAATTTAAATAGCTTACGAATTGAATATTAATTAATGATGATCGTTTTCATTAGAACGTGTTTGCATCACGCAGAGGAAATTATTCAAGTTAAATTAATTAGCATTCAAATGCCATTTCTATCGGAATATCAAGTTTCATTCTGTGTTCGGTGGATTTTTATTAATGTGCTTCGGAATTAGCATTAGTAATTAAAACAACCTACTTACATGAATAAAACTTATGTTACTTGTACCCGTGAAAAATCGTAGTTAACCTTTAAATCTTTAATAAAAATAAATTAGAAAATCTCTACAGATACTCAATACCTAATTTTAACATTTGTCCATCGTCAAATAGGTACAATTGTAACTTTCATGTTGTTAATTTTTTTTTTCTGTTGGAAAAGTCGTAGAGATCTGACATTTCGTGACAACTCTTCATTTTTTGTTAAGATTATCTAGGCCTAATTAAAGGAAAAAAATCTTTACCTGTTTTCCGAAATAAGGAGTCACTTTTTTTACGCCCACAAGGGGTGGCATAGGGAAATAATCATATTTTCATACATATTGTACGGAAATTATACTAATATGTGGCATAGGTAAATAATTACATTTTCAAACATATTTTACGGAAATTATACTAATATGTGGCATAGGTAAATATTTGTTTCATTAAATGTTTTGACAGCCTTGCTTCTGAAACGTGTATATATTTACATATTAAAAACAATGGTTTTAAACAAAGTAATCGTTTAATAAATATGATTCCACAAACTGATTTTACATCTTTTGATGAAAAAATATATTTTTTTTTACAGTAACTCCACACAGGAGACCAAGGAGGAAATAATTTCCTCAAGGCCTATATCATCTTTGGGGATGCTGTGTGGAGGATCTTTTAGAGGATAGGAAGGAGTGAACTTGGGTCTTGAAGAGACCCATGTTATAGGATGGAGGAAACACAGAGGCTGGCAGATCATTCCACAGCCGAGCTGTTGAACACAAGAACGAGTCGTAGAAGCGACCCGTTCTCATGTGACAAATGTCAACCGTGTGCAAATGTTGGGCGCGCGTTTGGCGTGTTTCCCGACTATGCACCGGTGCCGAAGGGATCAATGACGCTAGTTCTTCGGAGCATCTTCCATTAAAATACCGGTAGAACAAGGACAGCATTCCCACCTGACGTCTGTGCTCCAAAGATTGCAAAACGTTTCTTAAGATAGGCGAATCTATCAAACGGACCGCCCGTTTCTGCACAGAGTCAAGGTTTTTTTCAGATATTTTGGGACTCCCGACCAGAGGTGGCTGCCAAATTCTACAATGGGGCGCACTTGCGATTTGTACAGGGTCAGCAGTTGTGTACTATTAAAGTATCTGCGGGCTCTGTACAATACGCCCAGCTTCTGAGAGGCTAACTTTACTCGGGTTTCGATGGAGCCCCCATACCTGAGTGATCACTTAAGGTTACACCAAGCATATCAATGGAGGGCTTGTTGGGAAGATTGCTTTCATTAAAGGAGACTAGATTGTCATTTAGATCCCTTTTAGACGTAATCAGACATGATTAGGTCTTTGAAACATTAAATTCGACGAGGTTATTCTTACCCCAAGAGGAGACCCTCTCGAGGTAACCGTCCATTCTCTGTTTCAAAGCCCTCTGACCCGTTGGAGTTTGTGTGCCCTTTGGGGCTTGTCAAACAAAAAGCAATCATGGACTGTACTGTCATCCGCGTAACAATGGATTGGTGCACATGTCAAGAGGTCATTGATGTGCAACAAAAACAATGTCGGAGATAGAAACGATCCTTGTGGGACGCCAGCATTTATTGAATGCGAGGAAGAGATGAAACCATCAGCAACCGTCTGAATTGATCTCTCCCTCAAAAAGTCGGCAATCCACGTACACAAGGAAACGGGAAGTCCGTAAGAAGGCAGTTTGTTGACAAGTCCTCGGGGCCAAACCCGGTCAAAGGCCTTAGAAATGTCCAGTGAGACCGTTTGAATCTCACCATAACGTTCCAGGTACCGTCCCCAAACATGCGTCACATACGCGAGAAGATCACCGCACGAGCGGTTCCGCCGGAATCCGTACTGGCGGTCGTTAATGATTTTGTTCTTCTCGAGGTATGTAAGCAGTTTGTCGTTGATCACACGTTCCATCACCTTGGACAGATCTTGGTCAGATTTGTACATTCATAGATTTTGTACGGAAATTATGCCCAGAGATGGCATTGGTAAATAATTGGATCTTCATTTTTTTTTTTTTACGGATTTTAATGATTCTAAAAGGTGACATATGTAAATAATAGTATCTTCATACATTTTGCATGGAAATGACGCTAAAAAAGTATAAAAAAATTAGATTACAACATCGTATATTATCCGTAACATAGAATTTTCACAAGTAATTCATGTGGTCTATGATAAATTTCGTTCAAAATGTAGTACAATTATTGCACCTATGCCGCCCATTGGCGTGGTAAAAATTATGTCGCTGGACGAATGTCTATGACATGATTATTTAGGTTGGAACGATCCATTATATTAAGGGTCCAGTATAAGACCGCGTATTCACCGCCGTTAGGAATTTTAGGCCTCAAACTTAAAACCACGGACACCGCGATCCGGCAGCAGGATTGGGGAAATGTGGATAATGTAGACCACGGCGGATTAAAAAAAATGTTCAGCGTATTGATGCAATACGAAACAAAAAACATTTGCTCTATATTTTTTTCGTTTATTCGCTGTATAAAAATAAATAAATAGAAGCTTGACAGACTTAACTTAGCATCTGTTGGTAATAGGATAGGGTAACTGATGAGAATATGTTTTTTTCAATTTATATATAATATATTAATTATTGTCAGTAGCCATACAAAGTGCCTCCCTTTTACAAAAGATTTGTTTTGTTACTATTTACATATTTATTTCTTCACAGCATAATCTTTTTTTAGCTTCGGAAATATTATAGAAATGGGTAACGTGGACCAACTGCTCAGAAATACTTATAAGCACAGCTTTTTGACACAGGGAATTATTTTCATGGATTTTGAATCAAGGAATCCGTTTTTCGATTGTCCACTAGGGGATTCAAGGTGGTTGAAATGAATTGGATGCTTTTTATATGGCTATTCTATTAGTGGCTTTGGTTTTTATTAATGGTTAAGTAATTCTACTATTACATTTGAATTGGGAACCAAGATGGAGGATGTAAATTAGATCCCGTTTATTAATCGGGAATAAGAATTATTTGTCTTTTGATAATTTTTGGGATTTAGAAACGCCCTTCAATATTGTATACTAAACAGCAGTAAAAATATTACATAGGTAGATAACGATGATTTACAACCCACTCCAGACGCACACAATAAGCTTGAATACAATTCACCAAGTCAATGAAGGCAATAAGAAAAACTGATATTTTGCCGGTGAATAATACCTATAACAGGGAGTATTTTCACAAAAGTCTCCTATCTTCCCTTGCCCCTCCCTCAAGCAAAGTAGACCAAATATGCTATAATTTGAAATCAAATACGTTTCTAACGATTTAATAATGTCCGAGATACAGCGGTTCTAAATTATTCAAATTTTTTGTAAGTTGTCATTCTTCGCTATTTTTTAGTGGTTTGGTCAATTTTGACAGTGAAGGAGTAATTTTTCGGTAAAGGTTAATCTATTGTTTTTAAAGTAGACTAAAGATGGTACAATTTGAAAACAAATTGGTCTCCAAGGACCTAATATCGTCCGAAATACAGGTGTTCTAAATAAAGAAAAACATTCTATGTTATTATGATAACATAGAATATTTTTCTTCATTTCAAATTGTAGAATCTTTAGCCTACTTTAAAAAATATTAATTAACCTTCACCGAAAAATTACCCCTTCACTGTCAAAATTGGTTAAACACTAAAAAAAATGGCGAGAAATAAAAAAAAACAAACTTCGCTATTTTTTTTTAAATGATTAATTAAGGGGTAATTTTTCGGTGAAGGATAATTAATATTTTTTAAAGTAGGATAAAGATTCTACAATTTGAAATGAAGAAAAACATTCTTTGTTATCATTCTTCGCATTTGATTTCAGTTCACTTCCAAACACTTTAATTCCGATTTTGAACCAAATCGGTAGAGAACTCAAAATTAAAAATGACCATCGAAATTACCCAGGTTGACATTAAATTTGACTTCAGCACCCCCCTAACATGACTTACGCTGCTTTCTAACCAAATCGGTGTGAATATCTAGAAATTCAAAATAGCCGCTAAAACTATGGATTTTGATAGGCACAGATCGGCATACTTATATATGCAGTCAGGGGCGTCAAGATTGTAAATTATATGGGCACAAAAAATGTTAAGATTTTAAAAATAATTCGTTCATTCATTAGTTTTGCTGTTGACCGCCTGCAAAGATCTAATCTTGTAGATCTGTACCACGTCCGTCAGTTTTTTTCCAGTGCGCAGGTCTTTTATATTGTGCCGTATAATAAATTAATCACTTTTTGGACCATCTTAAAGAACGTTGCAAAGAAATGTGATTATAACAAAAAAAAATCGAAAATACGTAATTCCTACATTCCGGTGGCAGTTTAACACCTCTCTTCCCAGCTATTCGTCATAAAACAGACAGAAATATCGAATTTCAAATCGACGTCCGCTCGCTCTGAAGGACTTCTCACAACTGATTTACTCCGGCGAAATAAAACGTTTTATCAACAATCGCGCGGGCCAGAAATTGTCATACGTTTTTTGTATGGCAGAACTGAATTTAAAAATGCCTGAACTTTGAGGGAATTACAGTGAAAATCTAAATTTACTGAATTATTTTTAATAAACGCTTTTGGTTCTTGATCTTATTTACTCTGAGATTGTGGAAGGATTTTGATTAAATATGTTTGTAATGTGTGCAGTTAACATAACGGCGAAGGCATTGTCGAGCGTTTTACTTAAAATTACTGTAGGTGTTTCATATATAATATAAAAGGTTACAGTTTAAGAATTTACGTCACTGAAAACCTTAGACACTTTCGTAACTTTCTGTTAAGAATTTGCAGATAAATTATGTGTTGTATTGCTTACGTTAGCATACTGCGAAGTGACGTTTAGCGCCTTATTTGAGTCTTCCCCCTTAAGAAACGAGGTTGAAGATATTCGAAACATCATGCTAATCGAAACAGTCGATTTCAACACTCCGATAAAAATCTATTAATGTTGTTTTATGTTTACCCTAAACATTTACATTTAGCTAAATTACATAAAATAGTATTAATAAAATTTATTACCAGTTGTTTTAAGTGGAAAAAAACAATGGGATACTAGGTTCATCAAACATTTTAGCTGTTTAAATCATCTTTTTATTTGGCCGAATATTATATAATATAAGACCACCGTTTTAATCCAAGTACAGGGGTGCATTTTCATCGAAAATAATCCCCTACGAATACTTAGTAATATCAATAAGCGAATTATTTTAACCCAGAATGAAACTTCTCAAAAAATGCGGACTATTCAAATATTTTAAATGTTAAAATAACATTTCTAATTCTAGTAAATACAAACTACCAAAAAAAAAAACTTTAATTACTGTTCAAGTATTCTTTTTCTTCGCAATGATGAGAAAATGAAAAAAGTTCCAATTGTAAAAAATAGAGCAATCCGTAATACACAATACATAAGCACAACATGTGCATACGGATAAGAGAAAATTGTTTGATAAATTTCCAAAAGAAGTTACTTCGACAGTAAATAGTATCCCACTATTATGAGAGTTAAGTTTGAATATAATTAAGTTTTTAAAAAAATATTGCAAGCGCGTTTTCCAAATAATGTCAATTTCCGTTATGTATTAATGATTGTACATTTATTAGAACACACGATGATGTCAGGTAACTCAAGATTAATAAATGAAAAATAAATAGAATGGTGTCGATAAACCGTTCTTTTCTCATGTACCTATAATTTTTTTCGTATGTTATTTTCAACTCTTATCACTTTTCCATCAATTGAAAAAAAAACTGCACTCGCACATAAACTAAGTCAGAGATCTTTCGAAACCAGTCGATACTTTAAATTAAACTTAATAATATAATTATATTAAGATTATATTATTGACTCACTTAAAATAAATGTAAATTCGTAGGAATTTTAAAATTATAAACACTTTTCAAAATTACTGCCTAAACACAGGCTATACTAGTTAGGCGGGTTACGTGAAACATCAACTTTTAGCTGTTATTATATTATTTTCTCTTTTACTTCATAAACCACTGTACACTTACATTATTATATTATAAATGTCTTTTAGTTATAGGTGAATTTAATTACAATAAAGAACTAATTAATATTTTAATGGCAACTCACAATGTACGTGTGTGAAAAAAAATAATATGTACGTATTGCCTTTTGTTTTTACGCACATTAACGAGAAAATTATTTCAAATGTTGGTATTATTCAAAATTTTATATCAAACCTTCTGCAATATACTGCAATGAACTGCAGCTCTATCGGTTATCGGAGGTGGTCTGACGTCATAAATTCAATAAAGCTTTCATTATCTTACCCGTTCCTTTTACCAAAGTCCCGTTATTAGAATTCCTATTGTGTCTTTTCCTTGATACGATTCACAATGCATCTTCAATAAATCAATCGGCGCACCCATCATTTCGCTAAGTCCCCTTTAGTGTTTTTTGTTATTGTCCATTTGAGTTCTTCACGCATATCCTGGACACAATACAATAATAAAATAATGTATACACGATAGCAGAACATTTACCTACAATGTAATCGTATATTATATCTGACATTACATCGTGTCGTACTTCCATTCCTGTTTGAGTACGTACATGTACCGGGTGACCGAAAATATTTTGATTTTCATTTAAAATTTAACTCAAACCTAGACCAAACAAAAAATATGCACACTCATTTGATTCCATGAGAAAGGCTTTTTCATTTTCTAAACACTATTCGATGATTCGCTAAACAGCAGGAAGGATTCGGGGGTCCATTAAAGGGAATTTTGATAGAAGAGGAGTATCTTACTGATCACTATCATACAACAACGAGCCTAAAGTCTTATAAATAGAAATAAAGGGCCTTAAATTAAATTGAATTAATTAATAAACGATTAATGAAATTAATAAACGAATGAGTGTTCTTATATAACTCTAATTAATAAAGTAAGGAAAAAATATTTATTCCCCACTATTAAGAGTTTTCACGAAACTCAAACAAGATAATTCATTAAAATAATTAGAGAGTTACAAAAAAGATTACTTTAATCTAATCTACTAAAATATCATTCACGTCATTATAAAACAATTAAGAAAACGCTTTATGTGGGGTTAACAGCTTGTTTCTGTAAATACCTCACAGAAGAGAGAATTTTTAATGATCACAATTATTTTCAAAGTAAAGCGGTTTTACCGGTAAAAAGTCATTTTAAACACCGTCAATAAAATCATGTAAGTAAGTCGTCTCAATGTGGCCTAACCACAGGTTGAAAATGGTTTTGAACGCCGAAACAGCTGTCACAATAATTAGAAACTAAAATACTTTAGAACTTAATAATAACATTATTAAATTTGATTTACTTCAATTTACTTTTATTTTTTTTAGAAAATCAATGGAGTTCTACGAATTAAACACTAAAACCATTCACAATTAATGATTCCACCAACTCCAACCTCGAACAGTTTTTCTATAAGAATTGCGTGACAAACCTTGTCGAACGCTTTGCTTAAGTCAGTGCAAATCGAGTTAAATATTCCACGGAAGTAGAAATAAAAACCTCAATGATAGAGTCGTGAACTTCTTTATCAAGAACATGCTTTTTTGTACGAGTAGGTACTTAGTTGACTATAAGAAGATATTTCGAAATAATCTTTTAAGATAAAAAATTCGCATTTGTTAAAAAAAATTCAATCAAAAAAATATCACATGCCACAAAAAATATCAATTAGTTGAGTCTCCCTTCGAGGCAATCGTTAAATATTTTACTGCAGACAGATGTAGAAAACAAAATAAAACTTTTTCAAGTGAAGTTTGAACGATTAGACATTTTAATTTATTTAAAAATACGCACTTTGCAGGTTGCTAACTCAATAAATACTATGACTGATTTATATGTTAATTTAATACTGGTAATTAGTAAAATGCACTGGTTTTCAAAAGACAATAATCCCCAAACTGTAAACTTTTAAATCATGTATGAAATACGTCCTGTGATTTTAGATAAAACGTTCAAAATTTGCCTTCACTGATTATCAAACTGCACCTGTTTACAGACTTTGCAGGTATTTCATAGAATTTAAGGGATTACTGTTTGAGGACTTTAGTCTCAAAAACCTTATACATCTTTCTAATTATCCGTATAGAATTAACAGATAAATTATTTGTGGTATTACTTGAGTTAGCAACCCGCAAATAATGTTTAGGGCCATTTTTTAGTACTGGCCCTTAACTACTTACTCAAATATGTACAGTGCAAAATTTTCATTTGAAATTTTAAGTCATTTCCCTTCTCCTAATAAACTATTTTTTTTTCATTATCTAAATGAAACACGTTGTTATAAACCACGAATATATTTTATTTTCACCAACCGGTTTCGCTTAACTCAAGCTCCATCAGGGTAAATATAATAACTATTTTTGTAATATTTGTAACTGTTTTACAACTGTTATTATATTTACCCTGATGAAGCTTGAGTAAAGCGAAACCGGTTGGTGAAAATAAAATATATTCGTGGTTTATAACAACGTGTTTCATTTACTTAATACAATGTCAAACCACAAAGTGATTGCTTCTTATGAAAATATTTTTTTTTACTTTTCCATGACAAATAACAAAAGTGTGACTACTTTCGGTACATCCCGGCGTCAAATGAAAATCGTGTACGACAATCGCCCCACGTCCGAGTGATAGAACGCAAATGATATTTTTTTTAATTGCTCATAATGTGGATGAAAATTCATACCACGCGCCGCCAGTCGTTCAACCCGCTGAAAAGGACTGCTATAAAGTAGCTGAATAGTAAAACATTAGCTTATATTTAAAAAATCCCTTAATTTGTATGTACACAATGTTTATATTTGTTATTTAAATAACTCACTTTTGGTGAATGGTGATTACTGATGACTTAACTTGTGTGGTTTAATCACGCTGAAAACAGTAAGGAACACTGTCACAGGACAGTAAAATGATGCATTGTAAAAAATCACAGTTTTTACAAACATGCGCGTAAGTGAAATTTTATAACTCAATTATTTTGTCCCTTTTCATACATTTAAGCAGCTTATTTGAAACAGCGAAAGTTAACGAACGGTGGGCTATAATGTCAAGAAATTTTCACCAATTTTGCATTTTTGAAATATTCATGGTCAACACATTATTTTTCTTTTCTATTTTCAGGTTATAATATCATTCAATGATGAGCTATGGAGCTTTTAAATATCATCACTTATGCCAAAAAGCAAAGCTAGACTAGCTAATCTGTTTCGCATTTTCAAAAGTTCAAAAAAAAAAAAAAAATGAAATTGAAAATGTGTTGTAAACATTTTTTTTCTTTCTGGCTAGCATAACAGCTTTTTTCAGTGATGTTCGAGACGAGTAAAGCCGGGTAATAAAACTAATCTTAGTAACAGCGTATAGTATTGAAAAAATATATATATCATTATCTTAATGCAGTAAAATATGTATGATGCGAAATGTGAATGTTGATGAAGCTAGCAGTCTGTGCCAAAATAGAGTTGTATATGGGCCTATCTCCTCTGCCTACCCATGGGGAGAAACAACGTGATGGTTAGTTAGTTAGATTCGAGTATCATGGCGAAAATTTTTGGGAGTAAAAAAAGGATTACTGCAATTGTATTAGTTCAGACTGGTAAACTTCGTCCTTTCAATGAATAAACAATTGATTTCTTGGAAATGTATTTGTCAAGATAGATGTTAGCCGATTATCCCGACTGTCAGCGATGGCGATGGCGCTCAAGTCGCGAGTCTGAATGTTAATCTCCCCGCATTAAACATGGCTAGTTTTTTTGTACTTTTAATCGGTGTGCTAAATTCTCATTAAGTTAATAAATATTTCTCCCTCGTACCGCAGCACAATGAGTCGTCATCGGGACATCTAGTAAATCTTTGATAAAGGTGTCGGCGTCCCGGGCGACTCGTGGAATGAACATTAAAAATCGAATTATCAAACAATGCACTTTTAGATAATACGTAATTCTTATTTTCATAGCACATAATGAATTAATGCCGCAGTTTATAAATAGTTGATGGTGTAACAATAAACTCCATTCGAATTTTAAAAAAATATCAATGTTGACTTTCTAACTTAAAAAAACAATAATTATTTTGAAAGTTTGTTTTCATCGTTAAATTAGTGAACAAAGATTTTTTTTAAAGCCTATCAAATCGGCTGGAATCCGAGCAGTGACCGCGTGACGTCACACAAGCATCCGTCGGTCACACAGAATGAACTTACACTGAAATAATTTAGGAACGAAAAACCGTGTGACGTCTTTCCAATGGTACCAACGAAACTGGTCATTTTGATTCGATGGTTTTTTATTCAGTTTTAATTCATCATTCTAAATGAATATGCAGTTTCCTAATTTTTCTTTTAATATATAAATAATAATAAAAAAAAAAAAAAAAATTAATTTAATATTTTATTTTAATTTATATTACCAATTTCAAATCTACTGCTTAATACATCCTAAAATTATAATAATATCCCGTGATTTTTCACAGGTCTGGGAACATTTATTAAATCCATTTTGTAGAAGACGATTGATTATAAGTTTACGGGCTAGTTTTTTTTAGTACCTTTTTTTTAGAAGTGACATTAATCACTTAAAAAGTGTGCCAATTTCATACATGTGTTGAATTGTCTTAGAACCCATCAAAATACACTTAAAAAGTGGGACCAATTCAGATGTTCTTCATCGATCTGCCCAAAATTGCGAAATTATTCTTCTTCTAGTGTAAAAAAAAATGTCTGATCCACACTAAAATCGGGAAATCATGAGTATCGATATAAGATTACCCATTACCTGGGAAAACTAACGAAAGACATATAGGGGAAGGTGCCTCGTCTCATATCTTCAAAACCTAGGTAACTGATAATATTATCCTGGCAGCTAGTTGAAGGATGAAGATTGCCCTGATGATTGCATATCTCTCAAAGGAAAGGACAAGAGAAGAAGAGAAAATAATGAAAGCCATATAAACATTTAACTAATCGAATTCTTTCTTTTTTGAGGCTTCTGGCTTAAAGCGGTACAACTCCCCGCCCCTGGCCTCAAGCTAAAGTTATTTTAGCAGCGGGCGAAGCGACTGACGTTGTATTAATATTAATCCAGAAGATGTATTTACGATTCCCCGCGTGCATCTTAAACGGCGAACATTTCTCCACGGTGTTTGAACTAACGACTGAAATAAAGGTATTTTTATATATTTGTTTTTTTTTATTTTTTTTTTTTATCTTGATTGCAAAATGATAAACTTTACACAATGGCTTTTTTCTGGTACATACACGCTTATATGTTATAGAACATTTTCTTGCATCTGTAGAAAATGTGAAAGACTGCAGCTTCCTACCTACTAATCTTTTTGCAAAATTTTATATCTATAAGTGATCTAAGGGCCATTATTTGACATATGACATCATTTGAATTCAACGATCCGCGGTATTTTGATTTTTTTGGCATTTGAAAAGTCTCCGTTAACCGTTGATTCTCTACCCCGTAGAGGTTTGTCTGACTTTTCATGGCAATTTTTGATCAACCGTTAATAAAGTCAAGACATATTGATGAACAAACATTAAACAAACGCTGACGGGTCGAAATTGGTGATTAACGGGGACCGTTAAAGTGTCAAAACATTTCAACTTTTTTTTAATATGAATACCGCACAAGAGTCCCAACTGCTCCCAACCGTCTGGAGCCAGGGAGACTATGGCATCCCCAATTGGGAAATGTTGTGAAGCTAAAAGTATTGGGGAGGGGAAGGAGAAGGGAGAGAGGAAGGTGAGAAATACCTGGCTATTCAGATCTGGCCATCAAACACGGCTAAAAGCCATTTCAAGCAACGCTTCAATTCTGAATGGTGGTCTATCACCATGGCGATACTGAGAGTATCTTCCACTCTGGAACATGCCCAAATATACTATATATTATTTTTAAATGAATTAATTATGAAACAGCACAAATTAATTAAATAAAATTTACTTGCGCACCCCGGGATTTGAACCCGCGACCTTCGGATTCGTAGTCGAGAGCCTTACCCCTCGACCATGGAGGAAGTCAACTAGCTCTAATCGTCGATTTATGATGATTTCAAATGTGACGGTCGGTCAGACAATTGACCCTAAGAAAACAATGTCGGAAAATTGAATTGATTCTTTAGAGGAGCAAATTGATTCCGAAATTTTTCCGAAAAACATGTAAAAATCGATTTTATTTCGGTCGAAATAATCTTTTCCGTAAATTAAACAATAATTATCTTAATAATTGATTAGATACTTGTTGATGAATTTACCAGAGACCTTTCGCTTCCATAGTTAGTTCTCCCTTAGATCATTTTTTGTTTGAATTAGAAAAGTTACGAACTTGTGACTTCTGATCACGTACTAAGTTCATACTGTACGTATTACTACATACAGGTATAAACTAACACTTACCTCACTTGTTCAGTACAAGGTATAACAAAGCAGATTGAACGTACTTCATACTTTTGTTTGGGTTCATAAGCATTCGCAATTGTATAACGGGGATGTAAAGTGGGGTGGCAAATGTGTTCCGCAATTATTAAGGATCAAAGGGTTAAGTGGCGTAAGGTGATGTGATGTAAACGACGTTAAGATTAAAATTCATTGAAATGTGCACCTTGAGAAAATTTCCCATGAAAATAAAAGGAAAACGTGACTAACGGTGAAGCGTGGTTTCATGTGCACCATGATGAGGAACTTTTCCCCACAATGAAAAAGAAAACATGGATATTTTGAAGTAACATTTTGAAATCATAAATAATTAAGAAAAATCTGACATCAGAATATGACTTTTGGCATGACCTATTGTATTGTTTTGAATAGTCAGTTCATAAAATGGTAAAAAACCAAAGAACAAATAATACATAGAGATGCCCTAACAAGTAAAGGGAAGAAACCAATATAAGAGAGGCAAGAGGCAAGCTAGGCGTGCTGTCAATTTAAGTAAAACACTAAATACTAAAATTTAAAAAAATAAATTTAGTTTAGCCCATTTATAAATCTTTCAAAAATTATAAATGAATTAAAAATTACTTTTTAATCATGACTTTATTAATATATACATATCAACATGTTTGCAAAGCGATACTTAGGAATATACAGAATACTGAAAAATAATAAAGTCCAGTATAAACAAATGATCAACATAGAACACAATAATGTAAGAATAAACAAATTATGAACATAAAGAATAATTAATTAAAGCAGGTAATAATTAATCAAAAATATAATTTTTTTTTATGAAACATTGAATTTATATTAGAAATTAAAGAAATATATATATTTTTAAAATTAATATTAATATGAACAAAAAAAATCAAGAGTAGCTATTTTATTTAAATATTTGATTAAAAATTATATTTAATTAATTTACAAAATTTAATGTTATTAATTGATTTAATGAATGTATTTAATTTACAAAATAAATTTACTTTATTTATAAATTATTTTTACTTAATTTAAGTACATTTATTTAATTAACAAAGTTATTTTTAATTCATTTATTAATAATGACGTCACAAAGTGAATACCAATCTTTCGAAAAAATTACGTTTCATAATTAGCTAAGCGCAATCAAAATCACACGAAACAAATACGGATGGCAGTTAAATAGGCTTGTGCCAAAATGGGTGTCACATGTCCTTGCTTCTAGCCATCGAAATGTTACATCAGGGCAAGTCTATTCATTCTGACGTCAGTGTACAAAAGTCATTATAAAATTACAAAATGTGCAAGTGACTTCATAATGTAATGTAGGTAAGTACCTTGAAGCAAGGCTACTACATACTCCTTTCAGATATGCGATTAAGGTAATGAAATATGCCCGCTTGATTTTCTCTACCTTCGGCCGTAAATTTTCTTCCAATTTGCATATATTAAAACGTTTCCATTGTGGAATATTTGCATGACTGTGTTTCATTACATTGTTCGCCGCGCTGCACATTTTTTGCAGCTTTTGAATAAAGCTCGCATTAAAGCTCCGTTGCCTACAGCAAGCACAGTCCGAGCTTTCTTATACCTATAATCATTAACGCTAGCTTACGTTCCTAAGTTTGTTTGGTCCGACATTAATGGTGGAATTATTACAAACCGCAACTTTTTAATCATGTTATGATAGGGCGCCTGTGGCGGTCATTAAATCGTTTCATGCAACTTTCAGTAAAGAATTAAAAAATGATGTGAAATTAAAACCATTTGTAATGCGGCACGTGACGGAGGCAGTAAACACGTTATAAATATATTTATGCTTTTGTGATAACTTCGGTTTGAAGTTCATCATTCAAGTTTTAGGAATTTGGCTTTGAGTCCGAGGTTGAGAATCTTACGGTTAAGGGTTAAATTTCCGTTGGAGATCTTTTTTTCTTGTAGTGAAGTAACTTTTTATAGAAATTCAAACATATTCGCTCCAGGCGGTTGGGACTCTTGTACGGCATTCAAATAAAAAAAAATGTTCATAAATTAATTATAACCACGGCGTTCAACAATAAAATATACGATAACACCACAAACTACACATATCAAACATACACTCGTCAAAATACGTACTGAAATCACTGGAATACATTGCCTACACTAACTATATTAAATTGCCTGAATAATGAAGACTTCAATTTTTGATTATTAATTATTTTTATTGAGATTTAAAAACCTCATTTTAATATTTAATCGCTGCTAATAATATGGGATAAAAAATGGAGAATAATATTAACAAATCTTGAATTTGAGATATGACGTCGATGAAGATGGCATAAATTGAATTGGTCTCATTAGCTAATTTGGTTAAGAGGTTGCCCCAGATAGGCAAAAAAACCTGGGTTCGAGTCCCAGATGCGACTGAAATCTTTTTATTTTCTGTCATTTTTTTCGTTTTCATATTTCATTTGGGTTATATTAGTATTATTTTATACCATGATTAAAAATTAAGACTTCTTTTTTTCCATGTGATGTCACACAAGAGTCCTTAGTCTTAGTCTTACTCCCAACGGGTTATGTTGTGAGGCTGAAGGTATTGAAGAGGGGAAGGAGATGGGAAAAGGGAAGGTGAAAATGTACCTGTCTATTCAAATCTGGTCACCAAAAACGGCTAAAGCCATTTCAAGAAACGTTTCGATTCTTAATGGTGGTCTTTCACCAGGGTGATATTGCCAGCTTGCGCTTCGAACAAATCTTGAAATGACGTTCTGAATTCTATTTTTTTTAAATTCTATTTGTTAAACGATTTATTATTAGTACCAACTCTATTCTAATTGCCGTCCTGCAAAATTTTGTAAATGTGTTTCATTCTCTTGTGTAAAACATTGTTATTTATTTTTACATAATTTAAAAAAATTGTCTTTATATTTCAAGCCCATATTTTTTTTTTATATGAATACCGTACAAGAGTCCCAAAATACTCCCAACCATCTGGAGCTAGTGAGACTATGGCATTCCCAATTGGGGAATGTTGTGAGGCTAAAGGTATTGTGGAGGGGAAAGAGAAGGGGGAGAGGAAGGTGGGGAAAAGGGGAAATACCTGGCTATTCAGATTTGGTCTCCAAACACGGCTAAAAGCCATTTCAAGCAACGTTTCAATTCTGAATGGTGGTCTTTCACCAGGGCGATACTGAGAGTATCTTCCACTCTGGAACGTGCGCAAATATACTATATATTATTTTTAAATGAATTAATTGTGAAACAACAAAAATTAATTAAATAAAAATTACTTTCGCACGTCGGGATTTGAACCCGCGACCTCCGGATTCGTAGTCGAGAGCCTTACCCCTCGACCATGGAGGCCGTCAAGGCCATATCGTTGTTCGTGTTATTTTCCCGTAGTTTAACTTCGACGTTTTTCTTTTTTTGAAAAAAAAAACAGACGTATTAGTTTAATTTAATAAACTGATGTAGCATCTAATGGAAATATTGGAACGTTATGAATCGCTCTCACAACTAGTAATAAAATGTCTTCAAGATAGTGTTGTTCACAATCCACAAGAGAAAGAAGAAGACTCCACGCCTATTACCAGATTATTGCAATTTGCGTGTACATCCTTATTCCAATGTAAGCAAAGATAATAATAAGATAATTTACGCGCAAATTGGCCCCGGTAGGTACTTGTTAGGAGTATGGTTGGCCAATTATCATTACGTTTAAGTACGTGAGCGACCCCTCACACTCGGTTCACGCTATAAAAATGTCGCTGCGGGAAATTTACAATGTTTTTTACTTTGGTAATATTCACTATGGCACTTATAAACGGCCGACTTAATGCACCGTTTCTACATTAAGCGAATGATCACACTTAACCTAAATGCAAAATTACGCTCGGACGACGTCATTTTCTAGGAAGTGAATATGTACGCCTAGATTTTTAATCAGCATATTAGGCTTGTCCAACAACGGTTCATCAACACGACCGAGTGTTTCGTTAACATTTTGACAAAGGCCTGATTTAGGTCGTATTATAACTGATTTTATGGTTGGCATCAATTTTATTAATAAAACTACTTGCGTGTGAGTTTTTAGTCATTTCCTTATTTCTGAGACTCGTGAGCTCTTTGCCAATAAATTGTCCTGTTTAATTGGGTTACACTCCTCATTATTATATGCTGTATGGGCATTTGTGGAAATCCCTGACACATACGTCTACCATTAAAAAATACCTTAAAAGTGTTCATTCTCACAGCTGCTGACATTATCCATACATTAAAATGGCAAAATGGTACACTGGCCCTCTAACGGTCCGGGATGTACGAATTGGTTTTATTCAAACATTTTAATAGATTTTCTGTGAAAATTATTCTAAAATATATTATGGAACTAAAAAATTCATGAAATAAAAATTGGGTAACCTATTATACTGCTTTTTTGCTCATATATAAAATAATTAAAGAGGCTATTGGGTTTGTATTAACAGTTGTAAGTCTCTCTCTAGGAATACGAGATTCACCAGATTTGGCTCATTGCGACTTTTTCCTATTCCCGAAACTGAAGAGACCAATGAAAAGAAAGCGTTTTGCCACAATTGATGAGATAAAGTCAGAATCGAAGAACGAGCTGATGGCCATACCGAAAAACGCATCCCAGAAGTGCTTCGAGGATTGGAAGAAGCGCTGGCATAAGTGCATTATATCTGAGGGGGATTACTTTGAAGAGGATAAAATGGATATTGATGAATAAATAAATACTTTTCGAAAAAATTCAAAATTCACCTTTTCTTTTGAACACACCTCGTAAAATACTTATTTAATAAATTGCAAGAAATTTGATGTAATTTCTTATTTTTAGAATTCTTTTGGCTTACCATATCACAATGCTTATATTTTTTTATTGTTTTATTTACATGTGCTTTAATTAGATACAAATAATTAAATATCCTCATTACAGGATGCATAAAAAATATACATCCCGGGCCCGGCCCTTCCTCTCGTACTTTCCAGTTCTCCAGTGGTCAAGCAATTTTTCAGTTTTGTCTAGGTTTAGAATCATCTTCAACATCATCGGTGCTACTACTCTTGAAAAGTCTGCCTCTGATAATGCCTCAACTCCTGCCTGCTTGATTCTGTCTCCTGCCTCTTTTTGCCAAGTAACTACATGCTTCGCCATCGCAAAGCCAAAACATGACAGTCTGTTTTGGGTGTCTAGCTAGTGCAGCCTCACTGTCCATGTTAACCTAAACTGTGGGTCTTTAGTTATGGGTTCTCAATATAACTAAAATTTCTTAATTATATTTAATACTCTATTACATAGGCTAAGTTAGGATAATATTCTGTCTTTTGAGTAAGTAAATCACCCTTCTAAAAAAATTTCACAGATACAGTACTACATTAATTTTGATTTATTTTTCATCGTGCCTACTACAATATTACAGTGATTTTATTGAAATTTTATGAAAATATCAAATACTTAAAAATATGTTCATTACATTAAGTTTGTGTTGACATCATTCGAAGTCATCGTCCGTAAACTATTCCAAGCTTGTAAGGACAATATTATTGTTATTCACAAGCATGTGCCCATTATCACGTAAAACGAATAAAAACATAACTGTTGACAATTAAGTTTTGAATGGTATTATGAAGCCACTTTACCTTGCTTTTTACTTTGAGGAGTACACAAAATTCTCACGTACCGTTTTCAATTACCGTCCGTGACATTTTGACTTAAAGCAATTACTTATTTCGCGAACAATAATCATTATTATTAGTATCTTATGTTCTTAGGTTTGTTTGAAGTTTCACAGGAGTGGCATTCCGATGCAAGCCAAAGTAATAAATAACGGAGCGTCTTGAATCTAAGGCACTCATCAACGCAGGCATATTAATTGGTCGATTGTGTCAGAAACGTGGTAAGGTATGGACATATTGCCTTATGCGAAAATATGCAAGATGACGCTATTCAGGTTGCGATTAAGCGGATGTTTTGCATGTTGCATACAGATGGCGAAATTAATTGACAAAAGGTAATTTAGACAACGATCGGTGTGGTCTTCGCTGTAAAAACAAATCTATATTTATCTGACCCTTGTGTTGGGGTTCTTATGGAGAATTCTTCCTCTAAAGTGTTTGGGAAAATAGAAAAACTCCCTTAACGGTATCATGCTCCCAAAAAATGTACGATTTCAGCCTGTATTGTCTAGAGGAGTGGTCGATACTCGTTATTCTTAATTACAATTTAATTCACGTCAATGTTCCCGCAAGATTCAATCCTTCACATTTCTATCATCTATCAGTATCATGTTTATTAATGTTTTCATCCGGTGACATTGCAAGGTCTAAGTTTAAGTAATAAATGTACAGATTTAGAAATAAAAGTTATAAATTAATAAAATTCCGACGTTCGGCAAAAAAACTTCTTATTTATTAGAGGCTTTAATTTATAAAGAATAAAAATATTTTCCATATAAAATATTGATTCTTCACTATCGGATAGATGTTTCCAACAATTATCAACTGGTGTAACACCCCCACCCCGCCCCCGCCGTCTAGTGTTGTCCCATTCACCTCACCCTAATTCACAAATATTTTCTCCTCTGGTGATATTCTTATTGCAGTGGTACCTACCTTCCTTGTTAGAATTTGAAGCAAAATAATACAGGCTTATGTATCATCAATGATTTCGGTAGAAAAAAATAGAAAACAATTTAATTTATGTAGGCATTCAGTGTAGGTGGACAGAAAAATAATAAAACGAATAACTTACGCTAACGTTATCTACTTTATTGACACATATTTTAAACACATTATAATTTAAAGAATTATTTAATTGACAAATACTCCACACTGCAGTAAAAGTGTCCAAATAAACAAAAGATAACATTCAAATATCCATTTTAAATAAAGAGAAATATTTTTATGAATATTACAGTTCGCTTAATTAATTATCATCGAAATATTTTCCGATTACGGTCGTAATTATGAAAATCCATTAGCTCTCAATTCTTGGTTGGACGTGTCGAGATCCTTCTACCCACACGATTAATGATATATATTTTTATTCTTATTATGCGAGTATTTTATTAACCCATCCGGTACTCTGAAATCTTAAACCGGATTTTAATATTATTTCTTCGAGACATTTAAAAGTAACACTCTCGTGATACCGGGTAAAACTGAAAAAAAGAAAAGTTAGTAGCACGTTATCGATGAAAACTTATGAAATGAACGGCATACATTAGGTAAAGGAAAGTCATATTGCAAAATAAAATTTTTCATTTTTAATTGATAATTACGAAAGTGATAAATTTAAAAAATAAAATTTTACGGGAACAGAACTGATCGTTTACACGACTTGTTTCAACAGTTTTATAACGACGTCTATGTTTCCACCATCCTATAATATGGATTAACTATAACTCTTTAAAAGGCATGTAACTCTTTTCCTTCCCAAACAAGATCCTACGGAAAGCATCCACACGTATAATACCGGCTCCTGTGTGAAGTTATTATACCGATGGCCTAGCGGACACATGTGTTCAGTGCAATTTAAAAATACAAGTTAAAAGAATACTCAAGTTTTATTATAAGATTTACAGCAACAAAAATAATGTGAATATTCGATTTTCATCCTTTCTAGATAAAATTAGTCTTGTCATTTTCCCACGAAACACCTATTTACAAAATAAATAAAAACTTGAGAAACACTTCACAAAACAAGTCATTGTATTTACTCAAAACCATGTGCGCTAGGTTATCGATACTTACTTATACAATATTTTATTTTTTTGCTTTGCCTACCCTTATCATAAAAATCTACAAGTGTTGCTTGTGCAATGAGTAAGGATTTTTCTTACAGAAGATTAAACACGCGAGGTTTTAGTGCATTTAAAATGAAATAATATTAACATTACGTACAGAACCTTTATTAAGTAAGTTTGCGCACCTGAGGGGTTAACATTAAGCTCCGGGCGCGTTATCTCTGGGCGACTAATTGATGTTTTATACGCTCGTATATTCCAAATATAACATTACGAATGTCGAATTAACATAAATCAATAGTCCTTGTTAAATTCCATAGAGACGGGGCCAGATTTCGGACGCAGCGTTACGGGCAGATTGATGTTTTCACATTATTCGATTAACGATTCGAGATAACATTGGAATCATGATGGAGCGTGGTGATGAGAGAGCTACAGGGAGTTTGATAGTTTCGCCCTGCAGGTAATTCGTTGAAGAAAAATAGGTGAGATTTTAATTCTAATATGAATTCTTGACAAACAATTTTATTCTACTCCTCGGGTTGCCTGCTTTTTAACTTGATAGTTAAATCAGATAGGTATTTTCTAAAAATGTTTTTTATACTATTATCCGAAACAGCATAAATAGAAACTAGGGATGTCATTAAACAATCGGCTCTGAAAATACCACAGCTGAGATATTACTCCTAAAACTTCTTGTCGTTACCCCCAAATCATGACTTTTTCATATACTAGTATTAACATTGTCATCTAAAAACATAACTGGATAATAATAATAATAATTGGATGATTTGCATAGCGCCATTTTTGTAAAAAATCACCTTAAGGGAACTGTACAAATATTACTTCCTATTCTTAATCTAATTATATTCAAATAGATACAGAAAAAACATACTTACCTGGCAGGTTGCTTCAGATGAACGCAGTTTTATTAGAAAATTTAAGTATGGAGATGACAGTTTTACAGTTGATATTTTATCCTCCTTTTAATAATAATAATAAATGGATTATTTCTATAGCGCCGTTTTTGTGAGAAAATCACCTCAAGGGCGCTTTACAACATAATTTATCTAACCTATACCTTAGACTTATATCTAATAATTTACATATTAGATTTATTACTCTATTGATGTTACACTTATTAGAAGATTGGTGGCGCAAGAAGAGTTGGTATTTATTGAAATATTTATAATTAATGATTGAATTAGTGTTTTTTTGGTGTTTTCGAAATTTTACTCAGATCGTTTACAGAAAATTGTTTTATATTGTCTAAAATCTATGTTCGTGCAATGTATTTAGTTGAGATTTAATCTCAGTTACATTCTGGAGTAGATCATTAAATGAGGCAAATTTAAAACGCGTATTGCTTAAAATATCTCAACTTTTAGATCGCCTGTATAAAGCAAATAAAATTATTTAAAAAAAACGCTTTGAGATTGCTCGTGTTTCAATTCGATCATTTATTATCCGAAATCGATTATTGGCTTTAATTTATTTAGTGTTTTGGAATGAGCAACAAATGTTTATTCAAATGGCCGTTCCCGCTAAGTACAATAACACTAGACACATCTTAAATACCACGCTTCCATTAACGAGTCTCCATAAGGCTTTTATTCGATGTTAAGCTCTGTCAAAATATTTGAGAAGTGTTGCCATATCGGAATTATCGACGGAGAAATTTAATAGCTGGCCACACTCGATAAATACCGAGAGGAATTTAAATAATTGAGTTGTCTACATGACGAGATTATCGATTCCAGAGTTCTTTTAAATACATAGGCAATATTTTCATTCTAAGAGGAGGTAGTAAGGTTTTTATGGGTTTTTGTGTGGTCGCACTTCGTGATAATAATAATAATATTATTGATTCTATAAAAAAACTTATATTATTAATGAATTTTGAAGTGTTTCAGAATCTTACAATCGTAGAGTTTATCTGAAATAATATTTAGAATGGTAGTTCCTTATATGGTTTACGGTCTGACGCATCGTTGAATTATTCTTTGAAAACACATATTCAAAATAATGCTTATTTAATATTAGTATACCAATTTTGGCATAATGATATGAATTGATTTTAACCGATTGTTTTAAATTGAAATTATCAGTAATGCTGTGATATTTTATCAAACAAATTTAGTTTGTAACTCTGTAACTCTTTAAGTTCTGAACTCCATAGTACAAAATCTTAGATGATAATACAATGTGTCTAACGCTCCCTTTACATACAGATCTGATAAGAAACTGAAAAATAAAACAAATTTACAACTTTGACACCTATCCCAATTAAGATATTTTAATAATTACAAAGTTCTATGGTAAGATATACTCTAAAATGTAAAATTATAACTAATATTCCTTATACTTAGACTCAACACCCTTATGCAAAATGTTTAACAAAGTTCATCAGACTTTACCACCTAAGAGGAAACCACCACAATTTTTGTATTTCGTTCAGAATCTCAAGATAAGAAAACATCACTCGGTCGTCATACATCCTAGAAAAATGCAGTAATATCTCAACGACGAATTAAGATGAGCTCCCGATTTAAAAAAAAATCTATATGTGACGCACGTAACGCCGAAGCGCAGAACTTCCGCCAGAGGTTCGTTAACACCGAAATAATTATTCTGCACGAGATTATCAATTCACGCGAGAGTATCGAATGTCCCCCTCTGCGTGCTACAAACAGCAATGCTGCGTTCCTTTATAGAACCGATCCGTTGACTAAATCTTACATAATGTTGTACAAAAATGAATAAAAGTAGGTAAGTAATAGATTAAAAATGCTAATAAAGAAATAATTATAAAACATTGAATAATACATTTAAATTAGAAATATAAATAAAAATTATTATTATTAATATTAATATGAAAATAAATTTAAGAGATAGCTATTTAAAAAAAATATTTGATTATTTATTAAATTTAATTCGCTATTAACAATTTTTCTTATTTCTAAAATTTCAAATTTATCTAATTGTAAACCAGTTGTATTTGTACGTAAAACTTTTAAACCTTTATTTATATCAAACGAATGATTGGTTTCTAAAATATGATTTGCAAATTCAGAATAGTAGTTGAGTCATTTCAAATCAGTTCAAATTGAACTTGTCTCATTAGCTAAGTCGGTTGAGCGTTGCCCCGGATAGGCAGAGGACCTGGGTTCGAGTCCCAGATGCGACTGAAATATTTTTAGTTTCTGTCCTTTTGTCCGATTTCATCTTTCATTTAGGTTTGTTAATATTATTTTCTTCAATGATTAAATATTACAATGAGGTTTTTAAATCTCAATAAAAATAATTAATAATTAAAAATCTAATACTGAAATTTCTACAAGTCTTTCCGATCTAAGAATAGTTGCAATCATTACAAATCAATTTATATACTCCCGATTTATTCAAAATATTACCTTTATCTTTGTTATTTAAAATATATTTTTTAAATTTATTATTGGTATAAAAAGCTGGTTGGATAGTATTTGGCAAGTTTTTAATTATTTACTTCGTTTGATTATTACTTTTGTTGTTGTTGATATTATTTTATTTGTGTTACAGGTGGTTGGTTCGTGTGTACGAGAACTCTTTCTGAAAGAATGCTTAGGAACTCCATTCCATGGGGTTGACTTGGTCTTCTTGGGGGCTGCCATTTAACGGGTATTGTTTGGAAGAAGAAGTGAATATAAAAGCTGGGAAATTTTCTAAAGATGAACTATTAAGAAAAAGCAATAGCAATATAATGTTAACCATATGCGGGTATGGGGTCTATATTTGTCACATCATTGACGCCAATTTATCGGCACCCGTTGGAATAACGATGAAAAGACGCAGATTCCCAAACTAGCAGTTATGCTCAAACGATTCCAAACTGCCCATAGAAGTCAAAGAACAGCTACCCACATAATTAATTAATAAAATCACGCATTTTACCAAATTTACGTTTAAAAAGCCGTTGAGATTAAGATTCATAAAATGAATATGCTCCACCGGACAGGGCATATGGCAAGGCTGGAAGATAGCTGATCATAAAAGAACCTGTAGGATATATTAGAATGCCTCGACAAAAATGGCTGGATAATGTAGAGACTAATACCGCTTCCTACGGCATATGGAGGTGGAAGGAAGCGGTATAAGACAAGCAAGAGTGGAAGCTAGAATTCTCCAAAGGTTGTAATGCCTATTATGATGTCACAGGTAACTATCACCTGCTGAGACAACAAAGATAACAATACCACCTGCCGTTGCATCCTTATATGTCTACTATCACGAAGCTGTATTATAAAAAAAGAGCTTAGAAAGTTTAGGTACCTAGGTTCAAATATATGAACAAACTTTTCCTTTCAATTTGGCATATACTCGTATCTGAATAAAATGTCTTAAAATTAATACACCTTATCAAACCTAGGAAAATATTGTATCAAAGATATAACAATTACATAATGTATCTATGGATGGAAAATCTACTCGTACATTATGTCGGTAGTAGGTAGATATACCCAAAAAATTATCATACAAAAGATCATGGCTAAACTAGCAAAAAATTAGGAATTAAATAATTATGATTCTTTTATGTAAAAATCACTAGCTCCCACTCACATGCCTCGGTCACTGGGTTTTTCAGAGAAATAGTACAATTTTTAAATTATTTATTTACCCAGAAAGTATTACGGGATTTGAATTCATCACACCATGGTATTTCATTAATAGCTACTTATAAACACATTGAAAATAATATATTTTATTTTAATATTGATAATCAAAATATTTGAGATCGAGTTTCACGGTAAACACATAATTCTTATAAGACACTCACGTCAGAATAAATGTCACATTTCCTCAATAAAAATAGAAATACTGCCTACCTATCGCTCTAGGCCAAAGCTTGTCAAAGTTAGGGACGAGATTTTTAAATAAAATCGTTCTAACTTCCCATTCTACTGATTTCATGAAAATATAAGTAGTAAACAATCCGAGGAGAGTATTATATGTGTTAATACTTTTCAATCTCTTTCGTTGAAAAAGTGACCTATGGTAGATATTGTTAATTTGTTCGAAATATTGGCTCCAGAATCAGGAAAATCGTTTTTTTTTCGTTTTTTCTTGTGTTTCAATTGCTGACAATTGCTGACAATTCATTCACAGCTCGGCTGAGGAATGAATTGTCAGCTTCTGCTTTTCCTTCCTTTTACAACATTGCTCTCCTCAAGACTCAGGATCACTCCTTCACTTCTTAAAAAAAAAAAACCCTACACGGCATCCCCACAGATGACATGCATCTCTCTCCCGTTTGGAGTACATTTTTAAGGAATTTCTTTATTGCGTAAACGAAAAATGATTTAAATCTCCGCAACCATGGACAACCCCTAGCATGGGGTTGAAAAAAATACAAAATAATGTTTTGTGGACTACACCAAGAGAACTACTGATGAAGTAACTAATCCTAAAAGGATCTGTAAAAAATCTATTGTATATATTTTACTTAATTATCAAATTTTGGGAAACTTTAAAAAATATATTTGAAGGTACTTTAAATGAGCCTCCCAAAAAGATGGAAAGAGACATCATGATCTCTGCTATAGTTCTCTTTCTTTCATCCGCCATACTTACTTTATTATTTATTTATATTTACATTTTGATTTTGCTTTATAGCTTTTATTCGGTACTTAACTAGCGATATATCGATGAGAAGATCACTTTAATAAAACATATTTTAAAATAGTGTTTTTAGAAGAACCTAAAAAATATCTGTTTTCAGAAAAACCTACGATTAATTTCTAGTGCATTAATTAGTTATGTGAGTATGCTATTCTAGATGACAATTAATTTAGGAAGGGGGGCATCGGTACTGCCGCCCCGGGATCCATTAATTGGATAAACAATACTTCCGCAATAGGTCACACAAAGTAGTTCGGTATCTTAGCAGGGGTAGCCGGGTTCGTGGGGTACGGTTTGTCCAGGTCTTGGCGACGGATGCGTCTGGCCAACAACTGCATGGTAGGCCAGATCGGAAGAGGCCGCTCGAGGGAGACTCTCGGAGGATTCTCTAGGCCCATCACCTTGCACCACAGTAGAAGGAATGAATAAAAACGTTCTTCATTCTTGAACACACATAATCCGAGATTCATATCCACCCGTCATACCTTTTTCTTCCGTAGAACTTCTTCTCCCCCCCTTTCTTAAAAAGACCCTCCACACAGCATCCTCAAATATGACATAGGCTTTGGGGAAAATTATTTTCGGGTCCTACTACCTGGAGTGAGTTTCCAAATAAGGTGAAATAACCTATTTATAAAAATCACAGACATATTTTTTCTAGATTCAGAGTCAAGGAGCTAACCGCTCTGCAACGAAAGTCATTAATTCTTGTGGAATAAATAAAATATATTTTAAACTTGGATGAGTCGTGGTCCGTATTACAAGCTTGCCATAGGGCGTCAGAGTTTGTCGCCATGCCACTGATTGATGATGCTTGTTCTGGAACTGAAAAATATTTTATACTTTGGTATACAATGAAAATTAATTGAGGAGCTGGATGCAATAACTACCTGTGATGTAAATTTTAGTAAAATGCGTTCAAAGTTTTTTGAAATACAAGAATCACTTGTAACTAGTGTCAAAACTTTTGCCTGCAGCTCCATCAGTGTAAAATCTACAGATGTAATATTTACACAGCAGATAAAGAAGGGGTTAGAGTACTGACGTCAGAATTAATAGACTTGTCCTATGTACGACTTAGTAAAGGCGACATGACACCCATTTTGGCACCAGCTTTGGTTCAATGTCCACGATTGTTTCACATGATTTTGACTGCGATAGCCAAATTGCTAAACATTTATAAACAGGGTCAAACTAAATACTCCAATAAAATATTCGGTTTTTTGTATTTCCGAACCTTTTTATTTAGTTGATGTTTTACTTAAATTGGCGGCTCGCCTGGCTCGCCCCCGCCCCTCTTAATTTGGTTTCTTCCCCTTACGTGTTAGTGCTTCTCTATGAATTATTTTCTCCGTGCGTTGTGGATACCAGGAAGGCGACGGGAGTATGAACAACTTTGCTCTTTTAAGTAGTTATTGCATCCAGCTGTTCAACTGTTCTTAGTTCGGTTGGGTTAAGATTATTGCTTTTTCTCGGTTAGGTTAGGTCGGGTTAGGTCACTGAAGAGATGTGTTGAGAGTGAGTGTTGAAACTGAGAGAGGTGTGTTGTAAGAGTGTCCATGTGGTCGAAGCTCAATTTTCATAAGTTCTGATTTTTTTTCTTTCTTGAGTAGGTCATCAATATCATTGGCCTGTTTGAGGCCTAGGATTCGAAAGGTCGTAAATAAGTTGGCGAACTCAGTTTTCTTTCAAAACGGTATAGATCACATATCTACGGAACATCTGTTCAGTGGGTTAAGTAATGTAAGTTCTAGAACAGAAAAAAAAACATTTTTTTGTTTTTGTGATTGAGAAATGTGCACGTTAAATTGCATTATTGTTCTGCAACTGGAAACAATATTAACAGTTTATATTAACGAAGTGATTTTTTCTTCTCGTACTACGATTCTCTTTTTTTATGTGAGTACCGCACAAGAGTCCCAACTGCTCGCAACCATTTGGAGCCACTGAGACGATGGTATCGCCAATTAGGATATGTTGTGAAGCTGAAGGTAGTGGGAAGGGGAAGAAGATATGGGAGAGAAAGGTGGGAAAGTATCTGGCTATTCAGAGCTAGTCACCAAACATGAATAAGGCTATTTCAAGCAACGATATGATTCTGAATGGTGGTCTTTCACCAGGGGTAACACAGAAAGTATATTATATGTATTAATATATTATACATGATTTTTAGTGAAATAACTAACTAACCATCACGCCATTTTCCCCAGGCAGAGAGGATGGACAGCCAAGCAACTCGTTTTTGGCACACACTCCTTGCTTCATTCACATTCATGCATCATCTCATACATACTCTCCTGCTATTCTAACTCTTGACATGACTCAACATTTTTCACACGGTCATACATAGTCTTACCGCGCATACACCTCAGGGATTTCATTTCTACGGCATTCAGTCTACTTTAATCCTTCTGCCAGTTCCATGTATCAGAGTTTTTTTAATATGAATACCGCACAAGTGTCCCAATTGCTCCCAACTATCTGGAGCCAGTGAGACTATGGCATCCCCGATTCTGGAATGTTATGAGGCTGAAGGTATTGGGGAGGGGAATGAGAAGGGGAAGAGGAAGGTGGGGAAATACCTGGCTATTCAAATCTGGTCACCAAACACGGCTAAAAGCCATTTCAAGCAACGTTTCAATTCTGAATGGTGGTCTTTCACCAGGCGCTACACACACATAAAATAGTACATAAAATAATCAAGTAAAATTTACTTGCGCACGCCAGGATTTCAACCTGGGACCTCCGGATTCGTAGCCGAGGATTGTAACCACTCAACACGGAGGCCGCCAGATTCTGAGAATGAGATGAATACAATTACGTGTAAATAGTTATGATTGTCTGTTTATTTCCACACTTGTTATTTTTAGTCGGTGGAGTCTTGATTTAGGTCCGTTGTAAGGACATTCCGTGGCTGGAGTCGTAAAACGCGATACACGCCGGCCAATAACAATAATTTAAGTGCTGGATATTATGAAGATATTTTAATATCCGACTTGGATAAACAATAAATTAGGCCCGGTAATGATGACGGTCCGGCCGAGGGTAATTATAGCCCACACCTCAATCAGATGTTGTATTCACCTGGCAACACTGGCGCTGGCCGCACGGCCAACCTGGCAACACTGGGCCGTGAGGCGCGGCTTCTCAAAATGTTCATTTAGCAGTTTTAAATGTTGCTCTTGTTCGCTATTTCGTCACATTAATTAGTTTTGTTTTTGAAGAAAAATATAGAAGGAAAGACTTTTTTTTTAAATTGATACCTCACAAGAGTCCCAACTGCTCCCAACCGGCTGGAGAGAGTAAGACTATGGAATCGCTAATTGGGATATGTTGTGAGGCTGAAGGTATTGAGGAGGGGAATGAGATGGGGAAGAAAGAAGGTGGAGGAAGTTCTTGGCTAATCAGATGCATTTACTAAATACGACTAGAGCCATTTCAATTGTGAAATCACACTATTACTCAAATACAATTTACTTGCGCACGCCGAGATTTGAACCCTCGACTCGGATTCGTATCCAAGGATCGTAACCACTCAACCGCGAAGACTGTCAATTTTTTTTAAAGAAAGACAAACATTCCTAGGTAATGAATAACCTGACAATATTTGAAAATCTCCTGCTACCATCACAGTGAACAAATAACGTTGATTGTGTCGAGTTGGAGGACTTAGCCAACTGAGGAATTGAACCCGAATAAATCGGATAGGTATAGGTACTGACGACCTCCATGGTCGATGGGTAAGGCTCTCGACTACGAAGCCGAAGGTCGCGGGTTCAAATCCCGGCGTGCACAAGTAAATTTTAATTAATTTGTGGTGTTTCGCAATTGATTCATTTAAAAATAATATGTAGTATATTTATGCACGTTCCAGAGTGGAAGATACTCTCAGTATCGCCCCGGTGAAAGACCACCATTCAGAATTGAAACGTTGCTAGAAATGGCTTTTAGCCGTGTTTGGTGACCAGATCTAAATAGCCAGGTAGTTCCCCACCTTCCTCTTCCTCTTCTTCTTCCCCTGCCCAATACCTTTAGCCTCACAATAGTCCCCAAGTGGTGATGCCATAGTCACACTGGCTCCAGACGGTTGGGAGCAGTTGGAACTCTTGTGGGGTATTCATATAAAAGAGGTATTAATATACGAGACACCGTCTAGGATCTAAATATTTTTGGACAGAACCTTGCAATTATAACAATAGATGACAGCCAAAAAAAATGGGATTTAATTGAGGATAATGTAAGTAACTCAAATTGGGAATATGTGATTGATAAAAATGAGCTAATGTAATAATTAGGTCTCAATAACTCAATTGATATGGATGTTGGTTCCGGTAAGACTAGAGGATCTGGGTACAAGTCCCAGTGACGGCTGTGCATACATACATCTTCTTCCCCTTGTCCTACGCGGGTCGGGGGCCTATCGTATCGATAAGGCGCCTACAGGGGTCCCTGTCCTGCGCTACTTCAACGGCATCCGTCCATTGCAGCCCTCTATAGTTACTTCTTTCCCCCTGTGTCTGGATCCCCTAGTGGCCTCCGTTTTCATTTTATTTTCTGTGTCTTTATCTGTTTCATATTTTTATTAAGAGTTGTCGGTATTATCTTCTTCAATGAGTAAATAAGTTTCTCCTGATGAATTGAATTATTTTGTTTTTTAAAAAAACTTTCCTTTTTATTTCTTTTTTATCTTTCGTTTTTCATTTCCTCTAGAAAATACTTTCAATAGGAGATCCTAAGAGAAAGATTATTTGTAGATCTATTTTTAAAATATTAGTAATAACTTTCTATTTCAGTAAACTTATTTTTCAGAAAAATTAGAAGCACTATATGTAGCTAGTAATGACGATAAAAATGTAGTGCAGAGAAACAGATTCTCACTGTATGGCATTATAATTTAAGCCATAAAGACTTAATAAAGGTTTATTTATCTTTATCATGTTAATCTGTGAGAAATAGTTAGGAGATAAATAGCAGGCGAATTCTCCAGTTATTGTATATTGCTTTAAAGAGGAACGGGTGCGCGCCCTATTTGGTACAAAACCTAATTTTCGATTTGAGGCCAAAATACCCAACCAAACTGAACGACATATATATTTTTTAAATTAAATGTATAGTAAATATTTATAACGGATTAGAAGTATTTTATTTATTTTTGTATTAAATTATGAAATATAGACCATTAAAGTAATAAAATTTTCATGATTTCAGAGGCAATTTTGAAAATTATTTACTAGTTTATGGTAAAACAAAATTTAAAATGTCATATTTTGCTATGTAAATATGAATATATAATACAAAATAATTACAAAAAAAAAAAAACAATTTAAAAAAAAAAAACTTTTTTTCGGGTTGATATTTTAAATTATGTAGGGCAAATTTGCGTTCCAAAGTAAATTGATCGTTTTTAATCGAAATTTAAATTCATCATAATGCCAATTTGAACACTTTTCTTTTTGATTTTATATTTCATTATTTTTTTAAATCACCACTTAAATAATTGTAAAAGTTTTTTAAGTTAAGAAATAAATTTTAAAAAAATTCTTCTAATCCGTACTAGATATTTGCTATACCTTTTAATGATAATAAATATCTTTAGGTATAGGTTAAGTAATTTATTCTCAAATCCAAAATTACGTTTTGTATGAAACAGACTGCGCAGCCGTTGCTCTTAATATTACTGTTTGTATCTGTGTTTTCTCCTCAAATAAATAAATATGAATAATTTTAAACTATCGATGTTTGAAATGAGTAAAATGATTTTAAATATCTTTGAACCAAAAGGAAAATCACGTGTTGAACTGTTCCAACTGCCAGGAGTCAGAACTACGATACAAATAAATTATGTTAAAGACATCAGTGGAAGGATTTCAAACAACTTTTCAATTCTGAACAGCCTTTCGCTATTTCTCATGAAGTACCAAATACACTGTACGTTTTTTTTACTATACTCGTATATACGTTCTAAGGTGTCTTCGAAACAGGTAGTCTTAGATTAATTGGAGGTTATGGAAGGCATATTTCGTCATTAAAAAATCGTTTATTTTATATTCTCGAATCCTCGGATTCAGTGGGGATTTAAGTCTTTCCATTGATCGCATTCCGTGGGGCTGCAGAAAGTTGGAAAGTGGGAGGAAAGAGCGAAAAGAAATAGAATGATTTGTATGAACATGGCTTTCTAAATCTGGTCACTATACCTACATTCATACCTTTTACGCAACAACGATTATAAGAGCATCGCATAGTAGCTATTGCAAACATTTTTATTTATCCTTTTATCTATCTATAATCTAAAAACTTGTTCCTCTTTTTTTCTTTCTCTGTATCATGCCCTATATTATGTATTATGTAATTTTGTATTATATATTATATACATTTTTACGACATCCAAAATATTATATCATGCACTTATATTCTATTATATTATGCACTTGTATATTATGTATCATGTATCATGTACATCAGATTAAAAAAAGCATTTTCTTTCAACTTAAAAGCTTTTCCCTTTTAAATTTTTGTGTGTCATGCAATTATACATTAGTTTACATATATATATATCATGTATTACATTTATACACCTACTATGTATCATGTTATTTTTTGTTAAGTTAAAATCTTTTTTTTTCTTTCTGTATTGTGTACAAAATTATGTAAAATGTATAAATATGTAAAAGCTCAACAGGGCGTTAATAATTAAAAAATAAATAAATAGCGTCTAAAGCTTAATAAGCTCTATGTATACCGCCATCGCAAGGAAAATGTACCAAGAGAATAAGGTTTAGGGATCATGCATATCGACATGTTTCAAAATGCTTTAATGAATTATCTAAACTACATGGAAAAAATATTAATGAAAAAATGCCTATCCTCCCTTCAGCCTAACAATACACTCCAAATAGTGATGCCATAGTCCCACTGGCTCCGTAAAATTGGGAATAGTTAAAAGTCTTATACAGCATTCAAATACAGCATGCTATCCTCTATATAACATGTATATACGTACTCCATGCAAATAACCAGGGTAGCATGTACATCGAAATAATGATGCGAGCTTCTGATTCAAGATGTATCCAGTGCTGAAGTTTGTTGTCCCATCAAAACTGCTTCATGTTTTAATATTTCACCTTCTCAGATTGGGTCAGTTCCTCCTGTCATTATTTGACAGGTAATTAATTTGCCGGTAAATCAAATTATTTATTTTACACCTACAAAAAAAGGCTTATTTCTCAACGTTTAGTTTGAGCTACCAGGGTGGCAAGATGCCGAGGAATGCTTATTAACATTAACAAACAGTCGCCCGCCACACACGCACACATGGCAGTGCACACACCTTCTTTACACATAAATTAAAACACTAAAAATCACCTACGGACGCCTCATGCTCTCCCGATCCATTCATAAACGTCAGAAGGTATCGCCATTAAATATTTAGTACTGGCCCGCACCGAACCCGACCGCAGAAGGCGAACGACTTCGCCGAGCACTTAACCCGACCGACTTGTCGAAGATCCAATTTAAACTTTATTTATTGAGTTGTTCAGGCGGTATTGAAAAACGATATAATTTAAATAGTGTTATGTTTGACAGATTTTTCTCATAAATTTAATTTCGTGTTGTATTGTTCGATGGATACACATACACTCGTGTATTTTTTTTGAGTTTATTTTACGACGAAACTTACACCGTTCTGCATTACTTTACTGCCTGACGTGATCGGTTTCGAAAATTCATCATCCGACCATATTAGGTTCCGGGGCTGTGAAGATGTGAAGAGTTAGTGATGGGAAGAGTTGTGGAACGAAATTTAATTGTGATTCGAAATCTAACCCCTAACGTAGTTATGGTGCATTCGATTTTTTTAATGGTGTCTACCGTGAACAACTGAGAGAATCTATAATAATATGGTCCTGCCGCTAAAAGTTCCTTTGCAATCTTTCTTTCTGCTAGATATGTCGTTTATAAGCAAAAGAGAGAGATTACAACGGATCTAACAGCAGAATGCCTACGTCTTTGGGCCATGTTGTGAAGTGTGTGAAGGACGAGGTTGTGTAGAGGGATTAATGCGGATCATAAACAAGCCCAGATCAAATGGGGAAGAACAACGAATGCTGATGGCTCGTTTCGAATGTGTGCGGGTCGCGTTTCATCGCGATTCGATCTCATGTTGTCGACATTAACCACTGTGAACTGGTGTTCCGCTCTTCCGAACAGGATTTGTCTAATTAATACCGTTAAAGTAGACTCAGGATTCCTAGCCACGTTTCATTCTGGCAACGGAAATGTTAATCAATCTGTAGAAAAGTTTTTAAAAGGTTTTGTAAGAAAATTGATTGTTTTTACGAGGAACAAAACTAACTTTTGAATATTCGTTCTATTGGAAAGGAAGAAGAGTTCTGCTCCTAAATCAAAACTGAAAAACATAAATAGGGTATGAGTTACGCTTATGTTTTTCGTATTTTTCATACCGAAAAGTGTGTCAGTCGAAACATTCCAAGAAAAAACATCAATGTTGCTAATAACCTGCTTAAAATCTAATCAAAAATATTTTAATCACGCCAATTTTTCTTATTTTGACATTATCTTATGGGGTCATTATTCTAAATATTGCCAGATGCTTAAATGTTTATATCTCTTGTAATTAATGTCTTACTTGAAAATAATAATTACCCAGAGAAAAAGCGTTAAAGAGAAAATATGTGACGGTGACCAGTCGATACAACCATGTTTAAAACGCCATTTACAGCAAATTAAAAAATATATTGACCCGTAAATAACACTTTATCTGGCACCTTTTATGACTTCCTTGTAAATATTTCGTGAAAATAATTATAAACATGTATATTTTTAATTACCGAATGATTTTTTTTACGATTTTTTTTTATTTACACCAATTTATTTATGCAACCTGTCAGGTTAGAGATTGTAAGCGAGATATTTTACTAACTTTTCAGTGTATACATTGAATGAAATTCTTCTTAAAATTGTTTTTTTTTTTTATATTATCAGTGTCTTGCGACAAAACCCCATAAACGATACTATCAAATTACTGAAACAAAGTCACGAATACTTAGTTAGAAAATTGATGTGGGTACATACTATTTTATGTGTCTTTTCCAAATAATTAAGGTCAATTTAAAACTCAAACTATAAATAGTAAATGCCAAAAAATTATCATAGTTAATGCACTTTCATCTTATAACTGTAGTGGAGAATGTATAAATAGAATGTAAAAGTAGCACTGTAGGAATACCACTGAATGGAGTTATTTAATCATGTTTAAGTTTATTTAGAGTAAAGCGCCCTTGAAGTGAAATAACACAAAACTGCGCTATATAAATGCTTTGTTATTATTATTATTATTATGACATTGGGTTAAAACGATCACATCTTTGTATTTCCTGTCTTTGCAAACATAAAGGTTAAGAAGAAGCTTCATGCCGATAGAAAGAAAGAGAGATATGGCCTGGAAGCGTGCCGACTGTCGCCGATCTACTACCAAACTGCACAGACTATTAAAGCGGCGGAGCCAATGAAAGTTAAGCGTTTTGTGTGTTGGTAGAAAGAAAGACCGGCTGCCGCTGTGCGCAGATGCAGTTTGCAATAGAATGGTTGAAAAATGTAGCAGATCGGTCAGTGTATGAGTTTGCATCGCGTCGGGTTCCCACTCAGGCGTAGTGAGTTCAATTCCTCGGCTGGCTAAGTCCCCCACCACGACACAATCAACATTTTCACTTGCTGTGATCGTAGTGTGGGTTATTCGTAATCCGGGAATGTTAGTCTTTCTTTTACGAAGTAAAAGAAAAAGAAAACACTTTGGCGACACTTCGACACATGAAAAAATGGTTCATGGACCATCTCCATTGTTTCTATTATCATGTATGCTCCATGCAAAGAAGGTTAAAAATTCTTTGAACATACCTAGCTATGTACCTACCACCTGTCAAAATAATTTCATTGCGTTTTGCCATCGATATCAATGTAATCATTCAACATTTGATTGAGTGTAGTTTACCAGGTGATATGAATACGAAAGCACTTTCAATCAAAAGATTAGGAATCATTCAATCAAAATTCAATTAGATATATAACAGTATGCTGTGGGGTCAGGTCACCTTAGGAATCTAGTAATGAATACACAAGGCTTCACCTCGGAGAAACAATAAATGCCTATACCTCTATGTTAGGTAATTGAAAGGACTCGGATGAAGATATGTAAAAAAAATGTTTGTATTAATTATCTTTCAGCTCTTAAATATTATTTCACAAATAAATATTTAATGTAAAAATCTCGCCTTTAATTTCAAGAAATAAATATTCTGATAACGTGAACATCGCATTTAAATAAATTATTCTGTTTCACGGTTTGTAAGATATGTAAAAAAAAAATACAAAAAATAGTAAGCACGTATTTTGAATATTAATTTTGTTTGCTTGAAGAATTTTTGCTAAATTTGAACAATATGAGAATATCAATAAATTTTGACACCAAACAATCAGAACTGCAGATAAATCTTCGTAATTGTGAAATTAGTATCAATATTATATTATATTGTCGTTAAAGTATCGGATTTGACACGAGCCATACATAGACAACGAATCTATCCGCTTATCTGATAAAAGCCTTGCAAAAATACAAATTCGTACAAGTAACTTTATGTATATTTTATAGCCGCTCGATCACCATTTTTTCAACATTCATCACCCATTGAATAGAACATACATTCCTCTATGGTTTCCCATCTGTAATTCCGTCTATCTCGACAATATAAACATCACGCTAAGTGGAGCAATTAATCAAACGGACAGAAAAAATCTACTTGTCCATGGGCTCGGGTATTTTCCTATTCGAAATTCGAAACACTCCCTGGGTGGCTTGGCCGGAAAAAAATCAGGTGTGCCAACGGAAATAAAATTGATTGTTTTCATTGATTGGGTCGGGTTTCAAAAAAACTCAGGTGTTGATTAATTTGCATATTTTAAATGCTGGAGTGTTCTCCAACATGTTAATGTCACTATTTATATACGTGGTGTTTTATGAATCAAATTAATTTATACCAGCATTAAAATTAAAGACGAGTTAGAGAAATCATTCAGTTACTGGAGATGAGGGGTATATACTTTGCATACGCTTTTTCCATAGTAATTATGTATTATTTAAATAAAATATTAAGCTTTAAGTATTGTTTTAAATAGTCACAAAGGTCGAATGGGTCGTTCGTTGTATTTATGTTATTATCTGTTATTAATATATTACTTAGTTTCTTCAAACGATTGGTATTCACTTTGTGGGGTCGTTATTAATAAATGGATTAAAAAATATACTTAGTATTCACCACTTTATAAAGTGTTCATTTATTAATATTTTACGGTTTATAATTTCATCGTTTTATACATAATAGTATTGTAATTGGAAAAAAGAAAATTTTCTAGGCTTATTGCAAAAAAAACTGAAATTTGAATGTTATTTATTGATGGTAAAGAATGTGTAGAAATTTGTTAATTAAAGACCATTGCTAAAAACAGTGGCTTTAACAATGAAATTAAATATTTTCTTTCCACTAACCGCGGTTTTAAACTCCAAATATCAATACACAATACTTATTGTTCCGCGATTTCGTAAAATCGGATTAAATAGCTTAGCGTACAAAAATCTCATAGTAATACAATGAAAAAATCTTTGTTTTAAACTACTTTAAAATATTTATGCATTATCAACCGGTTTCAGTTGATCTCGATCTTCTTCAGGACCGTAAACATATAAACGGCCGACAATTGATAAATATAATAAAGTGGTTTAAAAAAAAGAATTTATCATTTAAGAGGAACGACTGCGCTGCCTGTTTCATACATAAATAAATTTTGGATTTGAACCCAAAATACCCAACCAAACTGAATGATATGTTTTTTAAATTAAAGGTTAAGGAAATATCTAGTACGTATGAGAAGAATTTTATTTATTTTTGTTTTAAATTATGAAGGCCTTAAAAACAATTTTTTTCATAATTTTTTAGACAACTTAGAAAATTAATTGCGGATTAATTGTATTATAAAAAAAATCTTATTTGCCATATAAACATAATTACGTAAATAAAAATATAAAAACAAACCATTTAAAAAAAATCGTTTTTTTTGTGTCGATATTTTGAATTATGTACAGGTAGTTTGTGTTCCAACGTAAATTGGTAGTTTTCAATTTAATTAAAAGTCCATCATAATGCTTATTTTAATATATATATATATATTTAAAATTATTTTATATTTCATTATATTTTCAAAGTAAACGGGGAATTTTTTTTTACATCACCGTTAACCCCCAAATAATTGTTAAAGGTATCTCTAAAATCGCGAAAAATCAATTCCTTTAATGGCCTATATTTCATAATGTAAAACAAAAATAAAAAAATTACTTCTAATCCGTACTAGATATTTACTATACTTTTTGATGAAAAAAAAATATCATTAGGTGTAGGTGAGTATTTTCGCCCCAAATAAGAAATTTAATTTTCCGAAACAGGCCGCGCAGCCGTTCCTAAGTATAACGTCAAGCCACAAAGTGATTATTTTCTTCGATATTGATAGAATAATGTAAACGCTTTACCAAATTATAAGTTTTGTCCATTTTTGTGACATATCCTCAAAGGCACTTAACAAGTCCATAAAATAACTTTGAATGCATAGCAAAAGTTTTCCTTAATAATCAACGACATCCAATGAATGACCTCCAATTAAACTTTGAGAAGAATTGAAAAGTGTCTGAAGATGTGATGTTCCAGAGGTGTACCCAAGTAACTATAGCTACGAGTATATAAGCAAAACATCAATTTGATCGTTGGACGAACACAAATAGGAATTATCGCTATGTTAATTCGAAATTTTATAGGTTTAATTCTAATGCCAACCGATTAATTCGCTAAAATATTGATCTTTCAAAATAAATACGCATGTGCTGGGTTATAAATTATGCCTCCGCTCATTTGCATAAATTAAACATCCGATAAGGTGTGAAGAAACACACTTAAAACTTTTTCGAATTGCTTTGGTGCGATGTATACATATTTTCGTAATATAATGAAGTTAATGAACGTTACTTTCTTTAAAATGTCACCAAATATAATGATGACAGATTCAATTTCATAAAAGAACGCATAATTTTTTGTTAAATCGTAAAAAAATATATTTACTATGTTAATTATTGTGTAATGCTGTATATGCAGATGCTGTTGGTGCAAAGAACTAACTCAACCTGTATTTTGTATGGTCGATTATAGCCAAATTACATAAAACCCTTTGTGAGATTTACTGGGTATGTATTTTGATTACTGTTTAATTTATAATAGAATTAGTTTACTGAGAATTGAATCATCGTTATCTTCTTTCCCATTCGGCTACGAGTACGAGGTATTGACAGATATTTTGGTAAAAATGGAAAATTCCTTATGCCTTTTTTTTTAAAAAGAAAGACTAATATTCCCTGGTTACGAATAACCTGAAAATATTTGAAAATCTCCTACTACATCAAAGTAAGCGGAAGATGTTGCTTGTTTCGTAATGGGGGACTTACCCAGCCGAGGAATTGAACTCACGATGCCTTAGATTCAAATACATTTTGCTTAACTGCGATTCCGATTACATGTCAATGACAATACATTTTGCAGGAGTTGGAAAATTATAGGTGTATAACACATGTAGTTTGTTGAAATTTTTAAAATTTACTCACTTTTATCTGACATTTCGGGCTTTTGCCATAGGTACTTTAAAAAACTTCGCAATTTCGTTAATTCAGTTCATTTAACAGCATTATTATACGGCAAACGACTCACTAATAATGTATAAAGTCGATACTTAAGAAATATTGACTTTTTTGTTTGTTAAAACTACGCTAAAACCGATATTTTTAAATAATGTCGTTCGCTGAATGACAGCTGTCATCCGAGAAAACCAAAACAGCAGTTAAGCAAGAAGTATTTAAGCCTAAGGAAAAGAATAAGGAATTTTACTTAAAAAGATCCTGAATGGTGATAATGATTAATGGTTTACGTTTGAATCACCCAGATTTATAAAGAAAATAAAAACTCTTTCTGTTTTATTAGATAAATACAATGAAAAAAGAGTTTCATTAAAAAAACATTGACAATTATTTACAGAAACACCTAAAAGTATATACGTTTTTTTTTCTGTTACAAAACATACGATGCCTACCTATATTTTTATCTCTGAAATCAGTTTATCGGCCAAGAAGGCATCTATAAAAAAATAATCCAAAAATTCTTAACATTTGCATTAGCAATAAATAAAATATAAAAGTTTAACCTGTGGAATAAAAAATAATTATTCGATTCATTAGAATTAAAAAGCTCGTTTTTAACGATTATTACGGAAAATATTTTCATAGTAACGATTATTGGTACGATTTAAAAAGTTATTTGATACGATTAGAACATGGAGATATTTTCCAATGTCATTTATCGTTGTATGGGTCCATTTATTTGGTGGTATCTTTTAACTTATCACCAAAAGGTTATTAATATTTAAATTTTTGTAATTAAGTACATCAGCATAAATTAATAGCCAGATATAAAATGTTGTTTTCAAGCTTGAAACTAAATATTTAAAAACGAGTTTTCATTTTGGATAATTAACATTTTTCAATGTAATTATTTAATTTTTATGCATCGTTTGAAAGAGAAAAAAACTTTGATTTCTAATTTTGATCTTTATAAAGCCATTGTATTTCTTTTAAGTGTCACTGAATTTTTTAATATCACCATCAGTTAAAAAAAAATTATACTAGAAATTCTTTCGATAATTTAACCCAAATATTCGAACAGAATTTTCTATCTGTGTTTTCGGAATGTAAAGGAATATTAAAATTAAAATATATTTAATGCATGATACCGTTGGCCAAGATATTGTTTCTTATTTTCTTAACGAACTCGAAAATATACTATTTATTGATTTACCATTCAGATTTTAAACATTCCCATAAAATTTATGTCTCCAATAATAACGATTAAAAAGCAAGTTTCTGAAATCTTGGTCTCATTCATATTTATAAGGAATACCGTTTTCCAAAAATTGCTAGTCCTATATACCTAGTTATGTATAGGAATGACAGCTGTTTAACCGTCTGAAGGCGTACAATTTGACATGGATAGTGCTTTAGCAAAAGTAAAATTTTAATGGGATGTACAATGTAAAAAGTAATTCATTCCTAGTTTTTTTTCTTCGTTTTTTAATGTCGTTACACGTGTCTCCCCACTGTCCAGTACTAGTGAGACTATGCTATCCGCAATAGGGGAATGTTGAGAGGCTGAAGGGTATGGGCAGGGGAAGGATATGGGGAAAAGGGAAGGTTAGTAAGTACTTGGCTATTCAGATCTGGTCACCAAACACGGCAAAAACAATTTCAAGCAACGTTTCGGTTGTAAATGTTGGTCGTCCACCAATGCGATACTGAGAGCTACAACACTTTTTATACGTTTTAATATGGCGAACTTTTCTATTCTAACTCTTAGAAAAATAGCTGTAATCAGTTTTGCAATTAAAATTTAGAGTTTCTTGAACGTGAAATTAAAAGTGATAATTCAAAACTACTTTTTAACAATAATTTTAAAGTAAGTAAGCTGAAAAGTTTTTTTCGTTTACATATATGGTATGTAATCTGAATCATTTAGTATACATTATTCACCAATAAAATCGAAATAGTTGCAGCACTTTAAAGGTATTGGTCGCTATTCGCTGTACCTGCTACAATTAGGATTGGTCTACGATTACTGTGATTTTTTTTTTGAATTAATACCGCACAAGAGTCTCAACTGCTCCCAACCATCTGGGGCCAGTGAGACTATAGCATCCCCAATTGGGGAATATTGTGAGACTGAAGGTATTGGGTAGGGGAAGGAGAAGGGGAATAGGAAGGTGGGGAAATACTTGGCTATTCAGATCTGGTCACCAAACACAGCTAAAGCCATTTCAAGAAACGTTTCAATTCTGAATGGTGGTCTTTCACCAGGGTGATACTGAAAGTATCTTTCACTCTGGAACGTGCGCAAATATACTATATACTATTTTTATGTTAATTAATTGTGAAACAGCACAAATTAATTAAATAAAATTTACTTGCGCACGCCGGGATTTGAACTAGCGACCTTCGGATTCGTAGTCGAGGGCCTTACCCCTCGACCATGGAGGCCGTCATAACCTAACTAAGCGCTTAGATATTTCAGAGAACCAGAAACAATCTAAATATATAAAAATCAATGTAAGTTTGTTTGTTCTCGATGTTCTCGAAAATCACTGGACCAGTTTCACTGAAAATAGCACAGTTTATTTTTATTAGTGCCGGGAAGGTTTAAAAAGTAGTTTGAATGAAATGCAATATATAAAACTGTTGCTATAACGTTTTAAAATCAGTATGAAAAACATTGAACCAGCCATGTTTTATTTAGGTTGGCACTCTGGTTAGCTACAGATTGCATATTCAAAAGAAGAAGGTTTTTTTGGTAGAATATTTTCAAAATGGAAAACACGAGTAGGTGGAGTACCTACTTAAGAATTTTATGATTTAGATATATTTTGAAAAAATAAACGTTTGGAATGAAATAAAATATTCAAATGAATGTTTCTTTATTTTTAGATAGTTACTTTCGCTGTCAAATCAATTATGGCACCCTAATGACAAGTGAAAAATCCCGAAAAAAGGCCGGGTACACATCAGCTAGTTTTTCTTAGATTATCTGTGTACCTATACAGTACCTTAATATTATTGGGAAAAAACCCAGAATCTTGTATTCGGTATTTACCTAGGTTACGCACTAATGACTCAAAGTAATGTAAGCAAGGTCTAACCACATCATCGAGTTAATTTTACATGGTCAAATATTGACCAAACCTTTAAAACAAACTTGTCAATAAAACATTCCCAGAGAAGGATACTTAAGAGTGAATTCTTCACACCTGTTTATTTTTATGAATTTTTAAATCATTTTATGAAATTTGTTGCTCCTGCTTTTTATGATCGTTGAAACCTCTGGAATCAAATGCATTTTTAAAAAACATCACCTTTTAGATCGTTTTCCATAAATACTATTTGTAATTGGATTTTGAAATTTATGACAATATTTATAATATCTTAACTAAATTAGGTAAATACCTAATTTATGACACTTTTCGATCATAGGAAGTGTCCTTATTAAACTTTTTTTTTAAATGCTTTTTTTGCTCAAATCAAATAATAGCATGGTAGCACCTAACCTTGTCTAACCCATGGAACAAATAATTCATAGAGATGTTCTAACACGCAAGGGGAATAAAACAAAATAAATGGAACGAAGGGCAAACTAGTCGCGCCGCCATTTAATGAAAAATAATAAATAAGTTAAAAGGTTCGATTTGTTTATAAAATCCGAATATTTTGTTTCACTATTTTACAAATGTTTTATAATTTCAATTTTAATTTTAATTCAATTCAAATTAAAATCATAGGATACAAGCATGTACATCAGTGAACTAGGCTTGTGCTAAAATAACTGTAATGTGACATTTGTGTCCAGCCGTCGAAATGGTACGTTATGTCAAGTCTATTCATTCTATTTTTTAAACGGAAAAAACTGTATCTTGACATAGTTGAGTTGCATTAAATTTGGTTATGCCAATCTATAACACGAACCAAACACCCTCCGTATCGGATAATTCGCGACAATCTACTCAATAAGTACCTAAAAGTGTTGTTAAAAAAAAATAATTTATCAATGCTATTGAATGCCCATGATTTGTTGTCTACCAATCTCACATTTCTAATATATAGAATTATTTTGTTTTAAGTTGTCATAAACTCTAATTCAAGAACCTTCTCAAGCCGTATGTCACAACGAGCAAAACAATAAAAGAAGACTATTGACAGTTTTGCATTTTTAAAACGCCCTACTAACAGCAGCGCAGTAGTTGACACAGCCACGCTTAGGTTCCGTCCACACCTGCGGAGTGTTTGCCTTTCTGCACGTCTTTCTGTTGACAGAACCGGCCTTTACTTGTTGGACAACCTCTCCAGTGGTCACAACACCGAGACGCACATTCTTGTCTCCTTGTCTTCTTCGTCGTATTAGGTGTCGCATGGCGGGGATCATTGTTAATGAGTGTGAATGGGCAGAGGAAACAAACATTGCGCTATGTTTGTTTATTGCGAGAACAAAGAGAACGCTCGACTAGTCAAGGGTAAATCTAATTGAACTGTGCCACCTAGTCTCGAATAAGCTATACGTAATAGGGAAAAATACATTTGTTTAACACATTTTAAGAAATTGACTCTGAATTATTTAAATTTAATGTTCCGAGTGTTTTGTAAATCTTATTAAAGCAACAATTGTTGAAATTTTTACAAAGATTACGGTAAGTTATTGTAATATTACAATAATTTCCTTTTGAAAATCTTGTTTTTTGTATTTTTTCTTTGGCGAGGATTGCTTCAATTTAGTGGCAATTAAAAAATCTTCAAACTTAAAGCTAATCAATCACCATAAATCAGAATTATAGCATTTTTATGTTTATTATTTTTACTTATAAATTTTATTATTGATTCCTTATGAAAAAAGAATACCTTAATTTTAAGTTTAGATTTTAAAATTTAAAACTTTTCTAAAATCATAATAGAAATGTGAAAAAAACTGAATATAATATCCACGCGTAGGCTTTGTGTTTTAACATTATTTAGTTAATTAAATTTTCTTGTATTTTTATACACTGTTTCAAAATGTATCAAAACATCCAATAAAAATATACATATTTTTTTATTTATTTAAACGCTCATAGGGCTTTTATATACACATACATCATTTTAAAATCACATACGAAAAATAAAATAAAGAAAATACACACAAAAGTTAAATTACACATGAAAAAGTTAAGTTACAATTGAAAAGAGAAAAAAGAAAAAACTGTACCAAAACTAAAAATACACAGTAACAGAAAAAAAACTAGTACAATATCCACCAAGTCAATATTATCATTAATAACAAATAAGTAAATAATGGAAAAAGTTGTAGTTAACAATAATTTATAAACCAGGCAGAAACAATTCATTCATCCTTCTTTTGAAATTTGCCAAGTTTAGATTACTGTCAAATACATCCATATATCATTTACGTATTTGTAAGCGTTGAATTGGCGAATTCAAACTATAGTTAGAACGGGATATAGATATGTAGAAAGTCAATGTCTGTCTTGTAGCCGTGCTTAGTGGCCGAATTTGAATATCTAGGTATTCCCAAACCCTAATTTCCCCATCTCTTTCCCCTCCCACTCCCTTCAACCTTACAACATACCCCATTTAGGTATGCCTATTATTGTCTTGGTTTGCTTTATATTAGAGTGTAGAGTATTAAATTTTTATCTAAAAAAATCCTCTCTACAATGTAACCAACTTGTGAAAGAAGAAAACCATCAATGAAATGTGGACTGATCAAGTGAGAACGGTTACAAAATCCACACCGTATGTGGCTATTATTTTACTGAGCATCGTAGATATTGTGGGATATCCCATGCATTATTTTATGCTCCCAAAGCGAGAACTTCTTTTTACCAGAATACATTAATCAGCATAGCGACTCAATTGATCAACAATGCTGCACTGACCGTTGACATTTTCAATATCAATTACACACAGTTTTGCGACTATCTTTTGACCGATGTCACAAAATAGTTATAAAATTGCCCCCCCCCCCCCATGGCTTTTATACTATCCCTATCAAACTTTCACTTTTTGCATGTTTGATGCACATTAACACCTTTAGTACACAAATGTTTACTTACTTGTACTATTACTTTTATACCAATTCTCATTTACTGTAATTTATTTTAATCTCTAATATATTGTACAACTATTTTACAAGACTGAAAAATGAATATTATCTATAGTTGTGAATCGATACAGCGAATGCGACCCTTAATCTCAAGGAACACGATGACAGAGAAAGATAAAAGTAATAGTCGGTTAGATATCTTAAAAAAATATATTAAATGTTTCAATATCTAAAAATATCTAACCCATTATCAAACCCCTTCAAATCTGTATTAGCCAGTTAATGTATTTGCTGAGATTAAACCGAAGAATCAGTGACGCAGACGATAGCATCATGCCATCCATGCAGATCATTTTAAAATTTAATCCGATGAATAAAAATACAATTTCCATTTTAATATAAATAATATTGTTTGGTAATCAAAAAGACAGTGTCCTTTTACGATAATTTTATTGATCTATAAAACGCCCACGCTCAACCGGATGGAGAAGGTATGGTATTAGTTAATGTCAATTTTCAAGCAGACCACCTTTCAGAGAAAAAAGGTTCGACTATTAAAATTGTCTCTAATTTAAGCATCTTTTGTTTTCAATGTACCTTCCGAACATGAAATATAATCGCTCGAATCACATTGTTTGCTCCGCTTTTTTATTACTAAATAATATAATTCTACCTTACAGTCTTGTGGACCGCATCATTAGTTTCAGGAAAAGATTAAACTCTACAACAAATTCCCACTACCCTTCAAAAATCACAACAACCATAATATGTTTAAAAATCAAATAAAACATTGGATACGTTACATAGGTATATCTGAAATAAAAAATACATTTACACGAAATACAGACTAACACCAAAACCACTCAACTGCACTTAAAACACCTTACCCAACAATTATTAGTATCATCCTAACTATATCATCCCTACTTGAGGAATGTTCTTAGGCTTCAAGATGCAATATTGTTATTGAATACTCCAAGCAATTCTTTTAACATTAATTGCACTCACGAGGCCCTGAGGAGAATAATTTCTCTCGGGGCCTATGTCGTGATGCTGTATGGAGTTTTTTTTTAAAAGGAGAAGGAGAGAAAATTCTGGGAAGGAAAAAAAGTATGGGAGGTGTATATTCACAAGTGACGGACGCATTAATCCATCCCTCCTACTGCGACTCGAGGAGATGGGTCGGAGTCCGGCTGGAGAGGTTGAGGGGTCTCCCTCAACCGGCCTCTCCTTATCCGCTCCACCACGCAGGTGATGAGCAGATGCATCCACCGCCTAAACCTGGACAAACCTCATCCCCTTAAACCCGGCACCCCATTAGATCTGAAGCATCGCTTTGACTTTGAAAAGTCAACTCATAGATTTAAAACCTCGAGTTTGTGTACTGTTTCAACCAAACCAGTAAAAAAATGTCTTCGTTTATTAAGCCTACCAATAATCTTCTGGTTTTCTACCTTCATCACTTAATCGTTTCCTTTTCCGGGGATACTGTGCACTGTATGCTTCCAATAAAAAAATGCATTCTATGAAGTGAGATCACCTGCATTCACATCTACGATATGGCTGTAAGGCACTAAATAATATATCTGAAGGAGATGGAAAAAAAATTGCATGCCCTGCTCTAATCTTAATGACCCAAAGTTGAGTGGTTCGACAAATTAATTTTCAATCACCTATATTATGGTCAGATATAAAGAATAAACAGCACATAAAAATTTGAAATATAACACAAATTTTGCTTGGCGCAAAGCAAATCTGCGTCTTAAATTTTTAAGATAAAATCATTTCACAATCGTAATTGTGAGCATGTGTGTAGTGTTTCAATTAATTAACTAATTCAAAATGATGTATGGATAGTGTTAACCTAATAATCTCTGTAATATTTGTACCAAAGCTGTATTTTTTTATGTTAACTAGAAATCTCGAAATAGAGGACTTTGAGGTTACCCTCAGTGGATTGAATCATCTTTGGGGATGCTTTGGGAAGGGTACGTTTATATAAAGAAAGAAGAAATCATCCATATTGGTGTAGGAGGCAAACAATAAAGCCGGAAGGCAAGCCATTTCACAGCTCAGTAAAAAGTAAGCGTTATCTTACTGCAAACAATAACCATGTGTAAATGTTGAGAGCGCGTTTCCCGTATCTCCTGGCTATGCACCAGCGCTCAGAGACTCAAAGCCTATAGTTTTTTTGGGAATCTTCCAATGAAATTTTGCTACAAAAAAGACATCTATTTATTAATTGGTATCTATGTTATAAAGTTTGCAGTGAAGTTGAGTTTTGTGGACGAACTATCCACACCACTCCGACATTCATAGCGGCAGGACATCGCAAGCTGCGCACGCACAAAGTGAACCACGATTTTAACTTTCCGGATTCTACACGTGTTCATAAATGGGATCATATCTCAGAGACTAATTAACCGATCCAAATAAACCAAGTGCTGTTTTTAGAGCGTATATGTTACAAAACATCCTGGGCTCCAAGTATGTACCTCAAAACTCAAAAAGTTTTAATGAAAGTTGGAAATGAAACCGGTCAAATGATATTTTTTTTTATTTAATTTCAATATACACATCACCCTAGACTATACACGGTTGAGGTTTTCACGTCGATAACTGCGGCAATGTCCGATACTACCTAACTACAATTTTTTTTTTATTAATAGAGCCAAAAGTTTTTTTTCATTTATGTAAAGGTCCGACAAAAGTTGACTACTTGATGTGTTGCCACTGATTAAAAGTAAAAAAAATTAAGAGTCCAAAATGCTTAGGAATGGTAAAAGTATACTCGTGGGAGATCCCATGCACTATTTTATGCTCCGAAAGCGAGAACTTCTGTTTTTCTTAACACGCCAATCAGCAGAGCGACTCAACTGTTCAACGGTGCTGCATTGACCGTTGACATTTTTAATATTAATTATACCTGCTGAAATTTTAACGAAATCACGCGCTTCTTATGCAGGTGGCGACAAGGTTGAAAATCCCGCTGTACATCGGCCGCATGTTTCGATGTACGCAAAAAAAAACTTCAGCAAAATGCGTGTTTTATTCTATTCTGTAAGGCTCAGACATAATTATTAAAATATTTTACGATCATATTCTAAAAAACTTAATTTACCACAATGAACAATACGAAAATATGAGAAAAAGAGTTCATAAGTAGGAGATTTTGTGCTTTAAAAATTTTTTTGAATGCCTGATACTTTGTTTTTTTCTACGCTTATAAAAAGACATACCAAAAAAATGCCCAGTTAAATGAAAAGCCGAGGTGTGATCTACTTGCACTATTTAATTAAATCATCTACGATATTTCTAGGCCAACAAATTCTCAAACCAAAACACAAGATTTTGTATTGCTTCCCATTGCATCGCTTTAACCCATGTTACAAAATAGTTTAAAAAAATTGCCCCAATGACTTGTACTATACCTATCAACCTTTCACTTCTCGCATATTTGTTCAGATTATCATCTTCAGTATTTCTTAAAATCATTAATTCACAAATATTTTTGTACTATTTGTTATTTCTTATACTTGTCTAAATATATTTTTTACAATTTCTCATTTATCAATCTCTGTAATGTAAAAGTGTACAACTGTTTTATAGAGCCTATAGAAAAATTAAAAACTTTTTGTAGGTATTTGTTTAAATATATTAAATCAATTATAATTAATATCATAGAAATTTCTGGCTCTGCCCGACAATATTATCATTCTGAAACAATGATTAAAATTTGACATACTAAAAATAACATTTAAATAATGATAATTTTGCCACAAAACATTATGTTTTTCATTAAAATCCTATTCACAAGTAACTTAGAATCTATGTTAATGTTATGTCCGAAGGTACCAGACATTAATTCGTGAAGAAATGTTGTTAATCGGCACATAAAATAGTATCGAAGACTGCCATAATATTTAACAAATTGTTTTTATAACGATGTAATGTGGAAACACTGGCGATATTATCTGGACCATTGATATAGAATAAACATATTGACTTCACAACGGAATCACGACTTAAAATAATGTTAACTTATGCTTTTTCGATGTATAGCCTACAGAAGGAATTTTTCTTTGAAGGTAGCCAATCTCCGATAGAAAAGAGGGTGCCAGAAAAAAAGAAGAAGGAGAATACCACTCTGTGTTAATAATGGTAAAAAAATGGTCAAAAAGTCTATGCTAGCTGAGAATGGTGATTTCGCTTTATCCATGTTATCCGTTATGTTGTAATCAATGTTGAAACTATACGTGCTCGATATTATCATTATTATTTACTTATTATTACCTACTTATTACTACTTATCACTATTTACTTCTTTTTTTTTAATTAAAAAAAAAAAAATTGTACATATATATTTTTATTTACATACTACTATTTGTATATTTTTATATACATATTACTATTTAATTACTATTACTATTACTATTTACCTATTTTTACTTTTATTTACATATTATGATTTAACTACTTATACTACTTTATATTTATGTACTTATTACTATTTACATAACTTTATTTTTAAAATTTTATTTACTTATTAGTATTTACCTATTTTTATTCTTATATACTTATTACTATTTACTTACCAATAATTGCTTAATATTTAATGTGTATTATTTCATGCTTATTACTATTAACTGATCATTATTCACTTACTTTATTATTATTTTATTTTATTTATATTTACTTTATTTAATTTAATTATTATTATCTGATCGTTATCTACTTATTAATATTTACTGATTATTATTAAATTGTAAAGCCGCTCATCTCAACACAGGATTGTCCTAGTGAGATGGGTGGCTAATGTTTTTGTTTTCATAATTAAATTTAAGAATAAATAAATAAATAATATTAATAATAATAATAATATCTTTATTGTAATTAAATTTAACTATAACTAAAAGACGTGTATAATATAATAATGTAATGTGCAGTGGTTTATAAAGTAAAATAGAAAATAATATAATAACAGTTATAGTTGAAGTTTCACATAACCCGCCTCACTAGGCTAGCCTGTGTTGAGGCAGTAATTTTTAAAATTATTTTATTATTTTAAAATACCTATGAACATACAATTATATTAAGATATGCTACGTAAATTGTTGAATCAATAATTTCGAATTTGGGTGAGTGCACATGTAAATGCCCTATCATTACGTTTAATCTTATTTTTTACATTGTGTTTGAGTATTTTTTGTAAATCAGATTTTTTTATGCTAACCGGAAGAATGTTGTAATATTCAGTTGCGCGTGGCACACTTCCCCCGTCGGCAATACCGAATGATGAACTGCATATCTATAAAACACTAATTATATATATACTTTTCTAGTTTGTTGAAATTTGTATTCTGTATTTGAAACGTTTTTATATTGTTTTTCACTGTACAGTGTCACTATATCTGTAAAACACTAATTATTAACATACTTTTGTAATGCACTTTTTTCATGTTTCTGTATACTTATCTTTCCTTGATTGAATTTTTTTTTTAAATTTTCTTTATTGTCTTTCATTTTCCCATATAGTTTTTTTTAATTAATGGGCACTACTTTAAGCAAAAGCGACAGCTTACATCAGAAAAGCATATACGAGTATATTCCACAATCCTGTTGTTAGTGTAGTGTTTGAGGAACTATTTTAGATTACACTGAGAGTTTAACGTGTCGAGGCCACCAACAAACTAGAATTGAGGTATTTCTAGATAAGTAGGTACCTTTAGATATTATTATCATCATCAACATCGATGCTACAAACCCCGAAGGATGGTGGCTGCCTCAAGCAGATAAGGAACTCCAGTGAAAAATATTATGACTTACTATTATGAATATGTATTCATATAGATTAGCAAACGCCGATTCTGAATAAATAATAATTTCATCAAAACACCTTGTTATTTTGGTACCATTGTATTTGAAATATCTGACATCATGTGTGTATAAGTAAGTAAGTTTTTGGATAAGTAAGGAGATTTTTATTTTTCGATTTTGTTTTGTATTTTAAATATGTATTTTTTAAGCTTTGGTGAAATTTAAATTTAATTTGGGTGACTTTAAGGGAACGGCTGCGCTGCCTGTTTCATTCATAACTTAATTTTGGTTTTGAGACCAAAATACCCTTTCCAATCTGAATGGTATGTTTTTTTTTTAAATTAAAGGCTTAGGAAAATATCTTGTACCTGTGAGAAGTATTTTTGTATTAAATTATGAATTATATCTCAAAAAAAAAAACAATTTTCATAATTTTAGAGGCAACTTAGAGAATTATTAGCGGGTTTATCGTATTTTATTTAAAAAATATCATGTTTGCTATGTAAATATGATTACGTAAATAAAAAAATAAAAACAAAACATTTTTTCGAGTCGATATTTTAAATTATTAACCGCAATTTTGTGCTCCAGTGTAAATTGGTCCTTTTTAATTTAATTTAAAGTCCATCATAACGCTTATTTTAAAAAATATATATTTTATGTTTCATTATATTTTCAAAGTAGAGTGGGTAAAACTTTTTTTTAATCACCGTTAACTCCCAAATAATTGTGAAAGGTGCCTCTAAAATCGTGAAAAATCAATTCCTTTAATGGCCTATATTTCACAATGTAAACAAAAATAAATAAATTACTTCCAATTCGTACTAGATTTTTACGTAACGAATAGAAGATCTTAAGATAATTCTAGCCACTGGTTTACGCCAGAACCAATAACAGTACATCTCACCGGAGATCACCATAATCAACCAATCCGGTGAGTTTCCGTCAGCCATCGTTGATTTCCAACCAATGAGACAAGCGGAAGCACTCAATTTCCGGTAGCTGAACGGCGTAGGCTCGCGAAGCGGGCCCGCCATTACACACTCGTAAATCAGATGCAGGGCGATCAACTGCGTGCTTCTTTTGAGCACGCAGCCGTTCATTATTGTATCATCCGATTCCAGTCATGGAAACATCAACTGCACACGGGCTTGGGCCTATAGCAGATAGTTACCATATAGTTAATCACCTGGCATGGTGTCTCTTTAATTGATAAAATCAGAGTGGGAATGTTTAATACCTGTGTACTTTGGACGCTGGCCACATAGACTCCGGCTTGCCGACGGCGTCACCTGACCACCAGCTATTCATGTTAGCCGCTATCAACTTCCTTCTTATTATGTGCTGTATATGTGTGTCTTCTCCCATTAATTTTTCCGGTTAGAGCTCCTTCAGATAGAGAGAATTGCCTAGAACAGTGTAGATGCTACCTTCGTGGTGAAACCCGCATATAACTTATATGTCCATGTTTTGTTACAAATAAATTCTGAGTTGAAAGCATGCCGACTCATCAATTAAGTAGAGTAGAAACCCACTCCAATTTTAAGGCTGCGGCCGACCCATTTGACTTTGAGAAAGAGAATCATTATGTTGTACCAAGCTGAGATAAGCCATATTGGAGCAGGACCAGTCCTGAATCTGATCTCAGGGTGAGTTGCACTGTTTTCTTTACACCAACCCTCTTTTCCCCCATTTCCCCTTGTAACACTGGCTTCCATCGTGGGGCTTTTCGTCCTTTCCGACCTTCTTCTCTTCTTCCCCTTGTTCCCCTCTTTTCCCCCTCCTAACAAGATATTTACCATACTTTTTCATGAAAAAATTATCATTCGATTTAGTTGAGTATTTTGGCCTCAAATCCAAAATAAAGTTTTATATGAAACAGGCCGCGCAGCCGTTCCTCTTAAGCTCTATAATTTAATTGTTGTTCGATATAAATAAATATTATTTTGAAACAGAAATTAGAGTATTCATGGGCAAACCAATTGTCAATATGGATATTTTGATAATGTTAAGCTCAATACTATTATTATTCTTTGAGTTAAAGTTTCTAAAAAGGTACATAATATTATTACTTATCTTTAGTTATGGTTTTCTATGAATAGGATATAGAATTTTCTACGGTAAAACTCATCCTTGTTTTGACATTTGACATTCTAACCTCAAAACCGACTGGCCATAGATTTGGAGCGTTTTGACGTTTGAAAAAATTTTACTTTGAAAATTGTTAACTATGAAAACTATCTTCAGACAAAAAAACTAAATATATTAGTATTTAAGTTTGAATGTCACATTATTGATAAAAAAAATGAAAATAAAAAAACTGTAATAGATTTCCTTATTGTACAACGCACTTCCAAATATTAAAAAAAAAAAAAACATTGGTCAATCAATAAAACGACATTGAAAAAATCAAATTTGCAGCCCGTACTATATCTACATCTGTATCTATAATAGTAAACTTAGACTAGAAACATATCTCAAGCGGTGCACTGTTGCAATCTGGATGCCATATTATGTCTTGGGGGAGCGTTTTACTTTTCGCACAACCAACGTTCGTATTTTGTATTAGAATAGGGGAAAACACAAAAAACAGGCTGGACCATGATATAGGAGATTTCATCAAAATTTCCGCACAAAATTTACAATTTATGCCCACTCATTTCTCGAAAGTCTCCCGACGACAAATGGGGTCGTAGGTACGTTGTTAACTTTTTGTGAGTTGCTGTCAATCGAGGGCCTTTTCATCCCGTGTGTTCAGTATTGGTGCCCTCTCGGTAACGGTTGGTCGGCAGATAGCTTGCAATCGTCTCTAAAGTAAACATTATACACAATTTCTTTAAAAGATTGGTATTCACTTTGTGGCGTCATTACATAATTACCACTTTATTAATATATACATATCAACATGTTTTGAAAATGAAGCTTTCCTCAACAGAAATATACAGAATACTTTGTAAACACCATTTTTTAAAATGCGTTTATCAACATGTTGTTTTGAAAGTGCAGAAAGCTTCATCAGAACATACAGAATACTAAAAGTATAAAAAGTACTGTTAACAAAGTATTTTTTTAAATTTATTAAATTTATTTGAATTTGATGAACTTGTTAATGAATTGTAGGATGAGGTGCCAAGTGGAGTTGAGTGGTTTCATGTGTCAGTCTATATTAGTTGTTAATATATTTTCTATTTCAGATCTCCCCGTGTAATGTATCCAGCGTTGTATTTGAATTTTAAATGTATTAATGTTGTGATTTTTGAAGGATAGTATGATTTGTTGTAGAGTTTAGTACCATGGTATAAGAAGCTTTCTTTGTCCAAATATTGTATTTGTGGTTGCTTGTTGGATGTATTTTTGACTCTGAGATATAGTGTTTCTAATATGTGTGTTAGTTATTATTTTTGTTTGTTTTTTAATGTAAAGCTTAATTATGCCTAAATTTGCAGTATTTGCCCCTAGATCGTCCAACAACCTAAGTTTAGACCTCACAGTACTATTTCATCGTATTATAGAAAAGCATCTTTGACGGTTGGATTTCTTCCATCCGACATGTCCTGCTGCCGTTCAAACAAATATGGTATTGATATATAACTCAGTATATCATGGGTTCCCGATACACTAAGAAACATGATACATAATGGTAAGATACTAGTACGAGTATAATGAATAAAAACTTTAAGATTTATTCTGTATCAGAGGACTTATCTAGTAAATCTTGCAACATTGGTAAATTCTGCTAAGATGTTGGTACCAATAACATGCTGTATCTCTCGAAGAAACTTTTAGATGTTTTACAATAAAATGGACCTTTAAGATCATAAAAATAACACCTTTCTGTAGAAATCTGGACGTAATTTATATTCAGGTATAATAATAATAATGCGTAAAATGCAAATGTGTTTTCCTTTACAACCATTGGGATATTTTGATTGGATTGTCTTATTAATGAGACAATTCAATGTTAACTTTCATGTTAAATTAAATTTTACACCTTTCGTAGTTCTCGAATTTCAACTAATTTAACGTGTGAGGTGTGGAACATACTATTATTTTAAAGTTATAAATTTAATGGTGTAAAGAAATTACCTACCAAATGTCTAAGCCATTTCAGTAATTATAAAGTTTGGCATTTTGACGCAGACTCGCGGCTCATTATCGAAAGTAACACAACTGTGACCACTTTTAAAAAAAATAATAATTGTAATATCGTGTGTTTAATAACTCGCAAGAAATAGTTAGAACTAAAATTTATGATCCTTTATTATCAAGTTCTGATAAATTGCCTAATATGTAGCAATTCACCTAAAGACACTAGCTTTTCTACCCAACTCTTTCTGAGGTTTTAACACCCTTTTTCAGACCATTCTTTCTCGCTGCATAAATGAATATTGTAGAACAAACATTGAAACGGTTTCGAAGTTTGAATTTTTCACATTTTAGTGGATAGTATCAAAGATAGTACCATAATTACTGCCATGGCTGCATGGATGAAGTCCCACTTTTCTTTTTCTTTCTTATATTATGTATTGTTATATTTTATATGTTATTATTTTTTATATGCTATTATTGTTATTTATGGAACATTTAATTTGTTATTATTTATTAGAAACACAAACAAAATATTTACATAAAAAACATAATATATCATATAGATGCAATCGGCATGTAAATATCTCTAATTAATGTGTTTATGGATTTTTAGTTACAACAATAACGGGTAAATAAACAATGTATGTTTACCCATCAAAAAAAGAGGTTCAAGGATTTTACTTGCTTAAGATATAATTTTGTATTTTAATTTTATTTATGAAGACATAAAAAAGTCATCAGATACGGCTTTTTGTTTTGAGATTTTACTTGCCTTAGATATAATTTTGTATTTTAATTTTATTTATGAAGACATAAAAAAGTCATCAGATACGGCTTTTTGTTTTGAGATTTTACTTGCTTTAGATATAATTTTGTATTTTAATTTTATTTATGAAGACATAAAAAAGTCATCAGATATGGCTTTTCGTTTTGAGATTTTAAATGGATTTATAGAATTTGAGAAAACGTCAATGTTGTGATGTTTACTTATTTCATTGTTCAATCTTGACGTTTTTGGTACAAAATTATGATATCCCATATTATTCAGGTGTATTATTCTGTCCAGAACAAATCAAAATTTCCTATACGTCTGGGTCTAACGTATAGTGTGATCTTACTCACTAAGTTACTTAACAATTTTGTAAAACTGCATTATTGCATTGCACTACCCCCGTGTTCTGGAACAAATTACTATTATTCTTTTTTTCAAAGCTCCATTTCTCGTGATGGGAAATACCTTTAACAGTTAAAACCATTTTCATCTTTTATATAAATTTTAGATAGACAGATCTATGTATTTTTCATGGTGCTAGAAATTACCTTTAGAGAGATTTGCTGCTTCAAACAAACGATTTGTTTAAAATATGTATATTTTAATATCGTGAAGTTCTCAAATTTAAAAATGAAATGGTTAAGAAGAACCTTCCATATAAAATACTAAACATCACAAAAGGTTAGGGACTGGCACTGAACGGTGGGCAGTTTAAACACCACAGTTGGTCACTCTCCGGAGCTCAAAACAATGGAATTCTGCCAATAATTGCATCGATTCAAACGCCTACGCTCTGGATACTTTGTCGAAACAGAGTCGGCCTAAGGAAATATTTTACTTCGTTAAGATCCCTGGCTACGGGTCCAGAGGTTACATGCTCGAAACCCGGTGACAAATATTTCGTCGATACAGAGTCCGATTTGATATTTCCGTAGTCTTTTACGATCTTGATTGAAATATAAGTAAAAAAGCCACTCCAATGTGGGAAACGTTACAAGTCTAAAGGAAATCGACAAGATGAAGATTTAGAGCAGTTGATTTTCTCTAATGAGTGGTTGTGCAGTGAACTCTCAAAGAAAAAACATGGCGAACTAGACTCACATGCTTTATAAAATTACTACAGTTTGAACAGCGCGCCACTACTCCATGGTAAAAAAAAATCCACCAATATGAACACTGCACGACGTTCCATAGGTGCCAATACCGGATTGCACTCACAAAGTGTGGAATATTTCAGACAAGATAAATTCGATTTCCAGCGGCGCCGGAATGCGCATCAGAGCCATTTGTTAATTCGGTGCGCCGCGATTAAGCAATCTGTTGTTTCTACTTCACTGTATGAATACTATTAAAAAATATACATCTCGTATATTTAAAAAAAAATATTATTTAATAATTTCGAAACAGACATGTTGGATTTCCATTTTAATATGAGTTTTTAAAAGGTTCTTAATAAATCGTATTGGAAGTTTTCGCATTATAATAAATATATAATATTTTAAATATTAGGCGTTCGCTTTTAGTGTTTTTATTTCAAAATAAATCCCGTTACAATATGGTGTTATGCTTTCTTTGTATTATATAATAATTTTGGTTGTATTAAAAAATCTTATTTTATTTATCATCTGATACCTACGTATCTACACCAAATTTTGAAATGAAGTGACTTCATAATATATAATTTTCGGTGAAAAACAAAAGCTGCTCACAGAAACCCGAAATTATTTGATTTTTTAAATCACTTTAATGTTAAACTCCCAATAATTTCGACCGCGAACCGCCACTGACTAAGATAAAGGGGAAGACTTAGACATAGTATAGTTTGACATCACTTCTGACATCATTCGGCGGATAGGATTGTGTGCTGGTGACTGTGAGTACACGTGCACGTGACGTCACAGGTCATATTATCACGAAAAGGTTTTATAAAATAATCATGTTTTATCTATGAAACCAATTAATTTAATTCAAAACTTATTAGGTTCCACCTTAGTCACACTCTCATCTTGGATTCTGGTTAATCGACTCAATGAAATGTCAGCTAAGCCATAAAAATTATTGTGAATGTATTTGTGGACATGAATGAATCGAAAACTGGTTATCCTAATATTGTACTATCGTGGCAGTTAAGTGGTATTTATGACTCACAAATCAGTTAGATACCTATCCTGTTAATGAAACTGATAAGACATAAATATATATCTACCAGCGACGTTCCGTGACTATTTGTTTAATATTTGTGTTTTTGTAGATGGGAATATTTTTTGAAATTACCCATACCTGTAGATAAACTGTATAAAAAATTGTAAATTTAGACTAACGTACAAAACATATGTAAATAAAATTGAGCAAATACAACTCTGACTCATAACATTGATATGAGTCAAATTATGTGGAGGCAATTATAGAAAAATGCTCTCATTCTGTAACGTGCTCCACGTGCATAGTAGGATAGATTATCAATTAACGCTGGATTATCTCTGTAATACAGAATTCAAATACCTGTGAACCACAAATACCCTACTCCGCACAGAGAAGCACAAATGTATATGATTAATAAATCAAAAAGTGTAAAAAAAAAAACAGTATAAATTTCGTATGATGTTTAGCGCATTACCCTAAAAAAGAAAGATCTGCTTTGGAAAGTAAAACAAAAGTTAGATCATTCTTCCTCCTTAGAGCATGAAAACAAATACAATATAAGTGTATGCATATCTGCGTACGGTAAGTTACTTAAAGTTAGAAGTTTATATTATATTAATAAAAGAAAGACAAATATTCCCTGGTTACGAATTACCTGACAATATTTGATAATCTCCTACTACCATCACAGTAAGCGGAAGATATGGCTTGTGTCGTAATGGAGGACTTAGCCAGCCGAGGAATTGAACTCACGACGCCTGGGTGAGACCCAAACACGATGCCAACTCAGCCACCTACCGGTCAATGGTCGAAAGTAAAACCTAATTATAATTTCAAGTAAATGTTAAATATATTTAGTAATAAAACATGCTGGTAATATTTTTATATACATTGTAATCAAATAAACATGTAATAATGGAAGATTTCTTACAATCAAACTGAATGTAAGTACTCAGTTTCGTAATACTTATGTAAAATACAATTGTTCAAAATAACATGGAAAAAACATAATAACCAAAAGACATCTTTTTTCCTAAATATAAAAAATAAAATGTCAAAGTGCCGGTATCTACGTAATGGTGAGCATTTTTTTGTATAAAAAATCTAGATTTTTGATACAAAGTACAAAGGAAAATGCTTTAAAATTAGCATTATTTCCAATCAATAAAAAATAAATCTTTTCCATTATAACAAAAAAACAGTGTTTTGATTTAGACTAAAAAGTCACTGAATTCAAGTCTTTATAAAAAAAAATCTCTTGTTTTTAAAAAGGTGTAAATATCACATGCAAACTTATCAACGGCGACTATTTTTAAACTGTTAATCATGGTGTGAAAAACAAGCAAAATTTCAACAAAATGAATGAAAAGTATTACATCTTTTGTAAGCCGGCCCTGGGGTTAAGGAGAACTTACTTTAAAGCCACAATAATTCAACGGGAATCTATGAATAGGCATTCTCAGGTTTGTTCATGAAATTAATTTCCTAATATGGTACAAACAAAATGTAAACTTTATGTACAAGGAACACACTTTATTATATGCAAAGAATGCTATTTGCGCGAATTTAATTTATGCGTAGGATGTTGATAAAGTTAACTTATCTTCTTAAGGCGATGCAATGCGAAGTAATGCAAAATCATGCGTTTTTAGTTTAAACATTTTTGGTGTAGAAATATCATGTATGATTTAATTAAATAAGCAGAAAACACCCTGGCCTTTGGGTTAAGTGGGCATATTTTTTCTTTTAATAACCCTAGAAAAAAAAAGTATTTTACCTAAAGAAAGTGCAAAATTTCCTTCTTTTACCCTTTTTCGGATATTGTCATATCGTTTGTGATACAAATTTTACAAAAGAAAATTATCCACACGAAATCATGGAGTTTCGCTTCTAAAACTGTTGTGGGCTGTAAATAAAAACGAACAATACTTGTAATAAGGGATAGTTTTAAGGTTTAAAAGGATCTAAGATAACCAAGCACTTACCGAATAATGTAGAGACCGAACATGCTCCTCGATAGTTATTTTTTCTAAGAACAAAAGAGCACTCCTAACAATTAGTGTCAGATCACTGTGTTAAATTTTTCAAAACGATGTATTTGGTTTGGGAAGGTAAGGCCCTTGACATGAGTTTTTACAAAAACATCCAATTATTATTGTTACTATTAAGGACTAGGTGAATGGGAATTTAAGTAGGAACCAAACACATTATCATTTCAGAACCTAACATTATTCATTGTAGAATTTTTTTTTTTTTTTTAGTATTTAACCATTTTTTTTTAATGTTTATATCTGAGATTTATAAAATAAAATAAAACACCCACTTTCGTGATGTTTTTTTTTGTTTTTGCCTAAATCGATGCGGCCGATGATAGCGGGAATTTTAACTTTTTCGCCACCTGCAAAAGGTTTGTGCGAATTTATGGGAATTTTAAGAAACGGATCCCCTTAAATAAATAAAAGTTACGAGTACCCGTGAGAATTCACAGCAAATCTTAATTACCGATATTTATCATTTTGAAAGGTGACAGAAAGAGCCACAGAGATTTCATACCGATATTTAAGTGTGACGTTTCGCATGAAGCAATAAACGTATATTTTTATCTTATGATTAATAATTTGAGAAACTGGCGCGTGTAAAATTTTAACTATGAATTATTAGTTCATCATTTAGTTGTAAGTATATATCATGATGAAATTTGAATTTGAAAGCATTTCGAAGAGAGTCCAAGTGGTCCGAAGCGTCGGGTAGCGCACCCGGGCGTCACGGATTCAATTCTCCGCCAGCTAAGTCCTCCATAATTGTACAAGCAACATTTTCTGCTTGGCTATAGGAGGAATTCAATTACTATCAGATTAATCGTTAACCTGGGAATATTAATCAAACCTTTTTTCCCGAACAAATTAAATAGTACAAACACGCACAGATAAAAAGTCTAAATATGTGAAATGCCTACTAATACCATGATGATATTATTACAGTAAAAAAATATTTTAATCAACCCGTGGCTTCCGGATCCATTATCAAAACTTCCCCAGTACGCCACTAACGTCATAGATTTGTTACCATCCATTTTATCTGTCGTTGAAACAGCGAACAAACATTATTAAAAAAAAAAAAAAAACAGAACAAACATTTTCCAATTTTCTTTTCCTTTCAAGTGGCATTTGTTCCAACCGTTAGTAGTTTTCCTTTTAATTACTCCTTATGAAGGAGGGACTGGAGGCGAACAAAGATACCGACTAATAAAGAAGGTGTTTTTTTTACCGATATTACCCCAGCCAGTAGTATTGCTCCTTAACCCTCCAGTGGGCAAATGCGCGTTAAACCACGGTGCGAAAAGCACCTCGGTCGATCCGCCTCGGGGGGTTAAATCAGGCTTTCAACGTTCATTTATAAAGCGGAGCTTTCTTTGTTTTAGAAAAAGCAAATTTATCCAGAATTTTCATTTTAGACATTGTGTTTTGTACGTTTCGTGATTTTTTTAATGTAATTTGTGCAGTGGCCGAATTTAGACCATTGCTCCGATGTGAATTTTACGTATTTTCTAAAGGAGAGTTATTGTTTTGAAAAACTAACCAACTATAATCGTAATTCACAATTTTATTTGAATTCAATTTAATTCAGAAGATTAAACTAAATAAATCTCTAATCACCGAGGCAATCTCGGAATATACGAGACTGCAATGGTAGGGTAACCTTCGGCACAGTGATAAATCAGCGCGCTTTTGAAAAGTGATATAAAGTCATATAAAACGATGAAGAAAAACTTGGTTTACTAGGTTAAGTTAGATTAATTTTTAGGCTAGTATTTGTTTGTTTTTTTTTTTTTAAATACTTTTAATATTTTATTAACTGTTTTTGTGTCTAATTCGTAGAACTCTATTTTTTTTTTAAATTTTATTATTAAATTCTGTAAGTGTTATAGTTTTTTTTATTATTGTGAAGATTTTTCAGCGTTCAACAGTATTTACAAACTGTGGTTAGATCACGTTGAGACAACTTATTTATATGATTCTATTTATAATTTCAATTTTTATGGTGCCTAAAATGATTTATTACCGGAGAAACCGATTTACTGAGAAAATAATTGTGATATTAAATTATCTATTCTGTGAGGTACTTACTGTTAAAATCAGTTTTCAAAAGTGTATCGATTTTTCACTGTGCCGAATTGTCATGGAACTCACTGGTATATACTACTAGTAACCTGAGTTTTCAAGCAATGGAATGAATGCAGTGTATTCTTCTACCACGTCAACGAAATAATAAAGTTGCTATAGGTAAGTTTTTCACCACCCCAGACGTGAACCGGCTAAGAAATCTGATTTAATAATAAAAAAGTAATATAGAATAAGGAACTCCGGTGAAAAATATAATGGCTTTAAAAATATGTGTTCATTCAGACCAGTTAACGCCGATTCTGAATATATAACTTTTATTATATATAATTATCCATAGAATGTATAAATCGTTATTTAAAAGTGAAATCATCTCATTAAAACACCATGTTATGGTGGTACCATTGCATTTGGAACATCTGACGTCATGTGCGCATTCTATTTTTGGATTAGTATGAAAAAAATATTTTTCACTATTGTTTCGTATTCTTAATATATATATTTTTTAGTTTTGCCGAAATTTTAACTTAATTTGGGTGACTTTAAGCTCTATAATTGTTGTTCAATATATAAAAAAAACTTTTATAAGCGAAATAAATTAGAGTATTCACGAGCAAACCAATCAATGTGGATATTATGATAATGTTAATGCTCAATACTATTACTATGAATATAATATAAAATTATATACGGTAAAGCTCATCCTTTTTTTGACATTTGAAATTCTAACCTCAAAACTGATCAAAATCAGCCGGTCATAGATTTGGAGCGTTTTGGTGGGCTTTGTAAAATTGAAACTTCGGAAATTATTTTATCTATGACAACTAATTTGGAAAAAAAAAATACTGGTATTTAAGATGGAACTGTAGATCCTTATTCTATTTCTAAGTGGAATTTGCTTAATAAGAGATACCTACGATATGTGCTTCATGTTGTACGATGAGTTATGTAATCCATTATTTCGACATCTTCGTTCCAATTAAATTAAGAGTGGATATTATTGTATTTCTCCCAACCAATTGCGCAATAAGTAATCTTAATGATTTGACTCCATTCGCCGAGATCTTTCGACGCAATAATTGTATTGTTTAGCCCCGCTATTCATGTGTGACCTTCTCGAGACTTACTTGTCCAGACATCTTTCCACTCGGAAACACCGAAATAATACACTGATATCTTTAATAATACAATTTCTTTATTAGTTGGCACCCGACCAAATTGCTAAGAGTAATCTCTCATATTGCTACTACATTCTTCTTTCAGAATTGGTGCCTTCTCGGAGAATTCTTCGGAAGTTGTGGTAGGCACTCCATTATTGTGACAAAATACTTCGCAGTATTACCTTTATAACGGTAATCTAATTAATAACTTTATCACTGCATGATAAGATACAATACACTTAGTTGAATTGAGAAATGCATGACAAACTGCGCTCTAATCAAATTCAATAGATTTTGAGGGACAAAGTCATTTCGATCAGTATAAAAATCTCTCGTTTTCGTCACATTTCAGTATAGTAGTAAAATATATGGACGCTCATAGAGTCAGCCAACCGAAAAGAATTGACGGAAGATCCAGATATCGAAAAAACTGTTATCTACTTGCCTATAGCATATTCTGAAGCCTGAGATGATTTGGTTATGTTGCCCTCTAAGCAGGCATGATTACATATTCACTTATCGTCATTTTCATTTAAATGATTACTTATTTAGTATAACCCACTATTTAATAATTTAATATTAACATGTTTCGAAACCAATAGTTCCCTCATCGGGATACAAAGAATAATGAAAAAATAATGATATAAGCATCGTCAAATTATTATCTCTTAAATACATTTTCACATTATTACATATATTTAGAATAATTGCTTTTATTTTGATGTAATGTTTGTTCCTTGATTTTGTTTATAATCAATTTAAATTTATCAGTTTTGGTCTATTTTTGTAATTTATCTGTACTTATGTCATTATATTTCAGTACACTTTGTATCCGGATAAGGGAACCATTGATTTAGACACATGAATTAATTACTTCAATGAATGCAAAATCACTTTGCTGTGTCATTTTCATTTTCAATAAAGTGAATAGTTAATAGTTGTTAAACTAAACGTTAGTTTAAACCACTATTTAATATATAAACATCAACATGTTTTGGAAGTGAAGCTTCCCTCATCAGGATACTCAGTATACTGAGAAATAATGGCAAGAATTGACAAATAATATACATAGAAAAATAATAATGTAAGAATTTACAAAATAGATAAACAAACGAAAATTTAAAATTAAATGTAAAAATATTAAAAGTGTTAAAATAAAAGAAAATATTTTTTTTTTAAATGTTTGAAATACGAGTATGAGTAATAAATTTACATTTACTATTTAATTAATTATTATTTATTTGATATTTATATATTAAATAGTGATCTTAATAAAACATTTCCTATTTATTTTATATTGATATTTATATATTAAATAGTGGTTTATACAAAAAAAAATTAGTCATTTAACCGAAATATGTTATTTTACCTAAAAAATTGACGGTCACTGGAAAAATAAAAAAACGGAACGCAGGAAATGTAGAAGAACTAGAAGAAGGTCATTCATATGCAGGACTGATCAAGTTCCATTCCATTTCAGTAGTTTCAACAGTTTTTCAGTCAGCGCTAGATCGTGAGGAGTGGAAGAACCTGGTTCACAGGGAAATGGGCGTATAAAGCGTAGTATTCACAATACTTGTGGTGACGTACGACTTCACATATATTAATTAACACAAAAAAAAATATTTGTTACATATGTCGTCAGAGGTTAACGTAAAAAAGATAATCTAACCAGCTTGCACTTTTTGGCATGCACATTGATGAAAAATTCTTCTTTGCGTTTACTTCTTCGTGTGCTATTTGAAGTAAATAGTATTATTATGATATAATCTTTGCGAATATTCTATTGTAATTCTAGTGGCATTGTGACCGAGGGGTATCAACCTTATATCGTGTCTCATTATCACGACATTACGGGTGTGATCAGTGTACAAATAGGTATTATACTACGATAATATCATCTAGGTAGGTACTGGACAATTCAAGGAAAAGTCTACAAACTTAGTAATCAAGTTAACCCACATGTCATCCAGTGTAAACAGTAATTCTTTCTGATTTTCATAATCTTACAAAAGAAAAAGTTTACTAGTGGCATTTTTTTTAATAACTATACATAAAAAATGTGAAGACGAAAATAGCCGGGTCAAAATATTCTGATAGAGGCGAATACGTCCGACACAACGCTCAAACTTAAATACCAGTATATTTAGTTTTTTTTTCAAAAGGTAGTTTTCATAGTTAAAATAATTTTCATAGTTTCAATTTTTCAAAGATCGCCAAAGTGCTTCAAATCAGTCAGTTTTGAGGATAGAATGGCAAATGTCAAAACAAGGATGAGCTTTACCGTGCATAATTTTATATTCTATCCATGGTAAACCATAACTAAACATAAGTAATAAAATTATGTACCTATTCAGAAACTTTAACTCAAATAATAATAATAGTATTGAGTATTAACATTATCATAATATCCGTATTGATAATTAGTTTGATCATGAATTCTCTAATTTCTTTCATTAATAATAGTGTTTTTTTTTTAATATTGAAGAGCAATTATTATACTTGAAGTCACCCAAATGAAGTTTAAATTTCGCCAAAACTAAAAAAATACATATTTAAAATACAAAACAAAATCGAAAAATAAAAATTACAGTACTTATCTAAAAACAGAATGCGCACGTGAAGTCAAATGTTCCGAATGCAATGGTGCCAATATAACAAGATGTTTTAATGAGATGATTTTAATTCACTTTAAATAACGATTTATAAATTCTAGGTATGATTATAAATAATAAAAGTTTTATTTTCAGAATCGGCATTTGCTGATATAAATGAATACATATATTTTAAATGCATTGTATTTTTCAGTGGAGTTCCTTATTTCAGGTGCTTCTAAATTATCTATTTTTTTTTTGCCAAATAATAAATATGGGGTTTAAAATTATTCGCCGAAATAATAATGTAAATTCAAAAAAAGTATAGCGCCCTTGGGGTGATTTTCCCGCGAAAACGGCGCTGTAGAAATAATCATATAAGAATAAATAATAATAAGTTTATAATTATTTTTTCTGTATATAGAGGTGTTAAGAGATGTACCTGGCTTACTTTAACCAGTGATTCCTGACTATATTTATAGTAAAAAATGGAAATGAAATGTTGTTCAAATTTATGTGTTTATTTACGTGTTATATAAGCTGCTTTTCCGTTTTCGTAAAATACGGTTATTTAAAAAAAAACACTGTTCTTTATCCGTAAAAGAAGCACCGGTTCGGTAATTATAAAAAAAAACTTTAAATAAGTGACTTCTGAAAACATTTTTAAAACTGTTTTTATGACACGATTTTTATGGCACATTCATAAAAACCTTCAGTAAAAATATAGTTTTTCTCTTTTCTAAATTCCTGTTATTGTCACAATTTATTAATTCTCATTAAAATGTTGATGTCGAATACCCCAGCAAGCTTGTGTGACAAATATAATAGAGTAAGTATGAAACTCCAGTCCCTAAAGCTTTAATAACTCTTAATTTCGATCGTAAAATGTCGCTTTTGAGTTTATAATTCTCGAACGATGCCGTTTGAATAGTCAGATTCAAATTTAGAATCCTAAACGACGCGTTCCACAATCCTTAGTATAAAATATAAAAAAAATTGGGACGCCTCTCACCTGACTTTTTCACATTCATGAAAAAAAATGTTTTAATTTTTGCATATACCTGTATATCTGGTTATGTTTCATATTCATATTCATGGTTCCAACCCTCTCCTGCTCAATTTTTTCCAATATTTCAATTTAGTTCATACAAAATATTTGACACGTTCTGGAGTGGTATATACTTTCAGTATCGCCCCGGTGAAAGACCACCTTTGAGAACATAATCTTATCTTGATATGGATTTAGCCATGTTTGTTGGGATTCTTGTAGCTTATTCAAACAGAAGTTAAATAAAATAATTCGCTTACTTTTAGAACAACAAAAAAACAGTATTTCACTCGTAGGAAGCCATCGTACACAATATGTTACCGAAAATGAGTTTAGCTATGTTTTGTTATCAGATCTAGAATAGTCAGGTTCCCAAGTTTCCCATTCGCTCCCTTTTTCTCCTCCCCAACTGGCACTATGTCACTTTAGATAGTTTGTAGGTACCTTAGATAATAATTAATTTTAAAATAAAATAATGACAAAAAATAACGTACAAATTACTTGTACTGTAAATCGAAAACGCTCTCTCATTTCAACAAATTGTATATAAAAGTTATTAAAATGATCATAAATCTATGCACCGTATCTATAATCAGAAAAATGATGACGTCTCCCTCGCACTTGTTAAAATGTTCATTATTTATGGGCACCGTGTGTCTTTTTCTCTAGCACAATATTCGATTTAATTTGTTCTAAATGAGTGCAACGCTTCTATGAAGGTGACCTTCACAGTAACGACACGGGAATGTAAAATAAGAAAATACTTTGACCTTTTTTAGAAAGGACGGTGCGAATTTCTTTGAATACGAAATTAACCGTGACGATGCAAAAATTGGAAGATTATTGTAAAAATTGTCATCGTTTTTCTTTAATTTAAGAACACGGCATGGAAAGTGAAACAACATGGGAGATATATTTGAACACAGTGTACCTGTTAAGGTGGACAGAATTTCTAGAGAAATGTATAAGGGGTCAAATATCGTGATATGTATTGGTTAGCTCTGTGGCACTGCAGGTCTAGACCCCAAATCTCACGTTTCTATACGATACACCCAGCATTCCAACTAAACTAATGAAAAAAATCCAACAATTTCTTTACGGAGACCAGAACATTCGCTAAACTCTTATTAAGAGGAACGGCTATTTCATACAAAATTTTGGATTTGAGGCCAAAATACCCATCCAAACTGAATGATCTTTTTAAAATTAGAGGTGTAGTTTATATCTAGTATGGATAAGAAATATTTTTGTTTTAAATTATGAAATATGGGCTATTAAACTAATTTTTTTTATGGTTTTAGATGCAACTTTGACAATTATTTGCTGGTTTAAATATGATTACATAAAATTAAAAAAAAAAAAAAAAAACACAAAACATCCTTAAAAAAAAAACGTTTTTACGGATATTTTAAATTATGTACGGAAAATTTTTATTCCAACCTAAATGCTTATTTTTATTTTTTTTATTTTTTATTTTATGTTTCATTATATTTTCATAGCAGTTCGGGTAAAACTTTTTTTTAAAGGGGAAAAAGAAGGGGAAGAGGGAGGTGGGGAAATGCCTGGCTATTCAGATCTGGTCACCAAACACGGCTAAAAGCCATTTCAAGCAACGTTTCAATTCTGAATGGTGGTCTTTCACCAGTGCGATACTGAGAGTATCTTCCCCTCTGGAACATGCGCAAATATGCTGTATATATATATATATATACATATATTTCTTAAAATTAATTAATTGTGAAACAATACAAATTAATTAAATAAAATTTACTTGCGCACGCCGGGATTTAAACCCGCGACCTTCGGATTCGTAGTCGAGAGCCTTACCCCTCGACCATAGAGGCCGTCAAATCCCCCTGGATGTTAGGTACTGCAAAAGATTTTAAAATTTCTTATGTTGGCGTTTTATGGGAGCTTTTAAGATGGTATTTATAATACCCTTTTGGGTTTTAGACAATTGTTTAATATGATTAGTAGTTGCAGATCCTTATCTTAATATATCATATTCGAGGCGAGGACTTTATTTTGCCCCTCTCCAACGAGTATCAACTGACTTAACGTGTAAGCAAGAGCGGTATTATTTTATGGTAATATTTTACTCAGAAGAGATATAACCATAATCTCTTAAACAAGCACTATTACACTTCATAATTTAAACAACAAGGATATTACACAGTTGTTCTACTCGGAAGAATTAAAGCTAAAAAAAAATTGCTTATTTGCCAAAGCGAGATCCTTTAAATTATTTCACCGATCAACTCATTAATTAGCAGTAATATTAGATTAATCAGCAGCTACATTTCGTTTGTCTCCCCAAAAAGTATCAAACTAGTAAGTTTAATGTTTAAGCAACAATGTAATTTAAATATTTTAGCAATCACCTTATTTCATCGTTTTACTCCAAAAAGCTAAAAGTATTAAATATTTAAGCAATTACGATGTTTCATCGCTGCACTCCAAACAGCTTAAACTAATTTTAAATATTCAATTTATTTTTTATAACTTATTGAAGTTTGTAAACCTCATTGTAATATTTAACCATTGAAGAAGATAATATTAACACATCCCAAAATGAACCACGAAACCGAAAAAACAACAGAAATTAAAAAGATTTCAGTCGCATCTGTGACTCGAACCCAGGACCTCTACCTATCCGGGGTAACCACTTAACCAACTAAGCTAATGAGACCAGTTCAATTTAATTTCTGTTGTTTTTTCGGTTTCGTGGTTCATTTTGGGATGTGTTAATATTATCTTCTTCAATGATTTAAAAAAACTAATTTTAAATGTTTAATCAACGGTTAAATTCTTTCTGCTACGCATAATCAAAAGCCATTTATTATCTGAGCTGCAACAATATACCGAATATATAGCCATTCTCCTCCGAAGAGATAAAACTAATTTCATACTTAGGCAACAACGATATTTCCCATTCTGCTCCAAAGCGCATTCAATAAGCATTCGAGGGATTAGTTTGAATTCTAAAGCGGCATTTACATGTTCCGATGTTCAGATTGTTCAGTGCCGGCGTTCGTCAATTATAACTCCTGGTTATGTTTTATGGTCCATTACTGGAAAGCGTAACTTTGCTCTCGCTTCTCTTCTTCTTTGTCCCAGAGCCCGCATACTCTTAGCAACGGCTGGGTAACAATGCGCCATTGTCGCTGCTCCTGCTACCAGATAAGTATTGCTGTGGGGTAAAAATATACCTAGACTGCCAAATATATTAATGTGAAAAGGTATGATTTTTTTTATCAAATACGACTTTTTTCATATTTGCTCCTTTTCTTTATTCATGCTTAAACGCCTTTTTTACATGCATGATTTTCCACCGACATGGTAATCGAGGTAGAAATATTAATAATTTGGTCGGTCTTCAAACTTTAGAAAAGATATATATTATTTTTCTTTGCGTACATTTGCATCTCGTTGCAGGGTGGTAGATACTTTCCATTATCGCCTTGGTGAAATACCACCATCCAGAATCGAAACTTTGGGTTGGTTTAAATGACAATAGCCGTTTTTGGTAACCAGGTCTGAAATTTAGCCTAACTTAACCCAACCTCTCTCTTCGCAATATCACCCCCCACCCATCTCTTCCTACCATTCAGTATAATAACACAACCAAAATGGCGATGCCATAGTCCCACTGACTCCGAGCAGTTCGAACTCTTATGCTGTTAATAAAAATATTACAATTTCACAATGAAATTCATGGATTTCTGTGACAGAGCGGTAAGCTCATTGGCTCTGAGCTTAGAAGTCATTGTTTTCAAAATCTGACATAGGTTAATAAGTACTAAATTATATAAATTGTTCTCATTCCGGAGTGGGAGATATTCAATGTATTGCCAATGTGAAAGGTTACCATTCAGAATTGAAACTTTGCTTAAAAGACTTAAACTATGTTTACTATCTAGATCTGAATAGCCAAGTCCTTCAAAACCTTCCTCCTTCACTCCTCCCACTCGACATCAAAACACTTTATTTTCTTAACGTAATAATATCAGTTTGAGAGCATTGTGACCACACCGCCTATAACTACAACCGGGATGCGCGTTTGTTGTGACAGTAAAATGTGGAGAAAAATCCCAAGACTGTTATTATTATTTAATGCCTTGGTCGGTTATTGTCCAGATTAGCTACCGAACACTGCCAGGCGTTATTTATTGGTTTTAAAATTTACATTTATTGTCATTGGAGTTGTGATGAATTCAGAATGTAAGCGGGCCGGAGGGGGTCAAAATATCTCAGAAGAGAAGAAAGCAAATTGAATGGGTTTAAATTTATCTGAAGAATTTGACTCCGAAGGAAATGCTACAATCGCCAATTCAAAGCAAGGCCTACTTATAAAATCCAAGCATATTACGCGTAAGTTATTTTTTAAGTTAATTTTGATAACGCCCAGCTGTCCACGAAAATCATCATAGTGTGATCTATTCTGCACCGACATGAAGGATAACTGAGGTCAACAATTCATAAAAGACAGGCCATTAAAATGTGTACTTATTAAAAGTAAAATTCTTCACAAGATTTTCATTTGATTTCTGCAGAAGGAAGGGAAAGTAGAGCTTATTTTTAGCACACGGACACGTCCGCATGACACTTCTATCGGTAATGGCGATCCACCGGCTAAAATTCCGACGGAATCACGCGCTCCTTATGCAGGTGGCGACAAGGTTGAAAGTCCCGCTTTACATCGGCCGCATGTTTCGATTTACGCAAAAAAAAAGTCACCAAAATGCGTGTTTTATTCTAATCTGTAAATCTCAGACATAATTATTAAAATGTTTTACGGTCATATTCTAAAAAACTTTATTTACCACAATGAACAATACGACAATAGCGGAAAAGGGGTTCGTAAGTAGGAGAGTTTGCGCTTTAAACATTTTTTTAATGTCTGATACTTAATTTTTTTCTAGGTTTTTAAAAAAACACACCAAAAAATGGCCGGTTAAACGAATGGCCAAAGGTGTGTTCTACTTGCAGTATTTAATTAAATCATCTATGATATTTCTAGGCCATCAAATTCTCAAACTGAAAATACATGATTTTGCTTTGCTTCCCATTCCATCGCCTTAATTTCTTCAATGGTACTACCTAAAACTCGTTTCGTAGGCATTAGGTACTGTATGATTCATTTATTTTTCTTTTAATTATATTCCGATACCAATTTATATATATATTTTTTATTTTTTTATTCTTTTTATTTAGAATTTGTAAAAAAAATTGTCGTTATTATCGCAATTTGTTTTTTTTTTAAATATTTTTGGTTACATATAATTTATTCTTTTTTATTAACGGTCAATGACCATTTACGAACATTATGATGACAAAGAGTATGCTAGAGTAAGTAGGAACTACCAGTACAAAACAAAAATAAACATATTAACACTTAATTTTTAAAACTTTTCGCTGTTTATTCTCCGCGTCATGTACTTATATATTATGTATTGCGCACTTAAATACTATGTATTATGTTCATTTAAAAAAACGTATTTTCCCTTTATCGCGCACTCACTCTATGTAAAATCATTTAAAAGCCGTACAGGGCTGAGCGATGATAATAATTAATAAATAGATCAAATATAATCTCTCCTACCTGTGCTATTTATGATGTCTTGCAATGATTTATAATAAAAATAAATATAAACTTCTTCATTAACCGAGGTATTACAGTATTTTTACTAATTTAGGCCACTAATTTGAGTTGTCGATTTTCATTACAGCCGAGGCTTCAATTAGCTATTCGATAGAAATTAACAGAGAGAATTTAGCTCTGAAAACATTTCTTAATTAGTCAGTAATAGAGGTTAATTGAACTAATTTACATATGGGCTAGTAAGAGATGAATCGAACTGAAGCATTGATTTAGAATACGCTAGGTTGACCGGGAAACCAAAACCAAAAGTGGTTAATTAAGGGGAACGGCTGCGGTGCCTGTTTCATACAAAACTGAATTTTGGATTGGAGGCCAAAATACCCTTCCGAACTGAATGATCTATTTTTTTAATTAATGATTTAGTAAATATCTAATACGGATGATAAGTATTTTATTTTTCTTTGTTTTAATTTTTTATGTATGTGCCATTAAAAAAAATCAATTTTCATAATTTTAGAGGCAGCTTAAAAAATTATTTGCGGGTTTATCGTACTTTTTAAAAAATATATCAAATTTGCTATGATTACATAAATAAAAACAAAAAATAGAACATTAAAAAAATATATTAAATTTATTTTAAATTCTGTACAGCAAATTTGTGTTCGACCGTAAATTGGTCGTTTTTAATTTAATTTTTTTTAAACCCAAGACCTCGTGGTCTATCCGGGACCCTGCGCTTTAATCTGCTGAGCTACGGCTGACCCAATCTGTCCGGTCATCCTTATCGGTATCATACTTCGATTTCTGTTAGAACTGTTAATATCATCTTCAATTAATTCCCATATATTTTTACCGCTATATATGTATGATTACATTTTAACCTGAATCTGTCGTAGTCATTAGATAGTGTCTCGGATATACCTATCCGATTTTTATTTAACTTAAAACGTTTAGAAAATAGGTCAAAAACATTTCCTTTGCCATTGGAGACACTCCATATGTCATATTTTATCTCAATGGACTGGAGGTTTAAATTGATAATCGCGTTCCAGAACAATATATCATTGTTCTTTATTTCGTGGGTGAATTATTTTTACTAATTGCAAAAGAGCAGAGAGTTGACATTGCAAACCTTGATTTACATATTTTATGTGTACCTAAAGAGCTTAGTAAAAATTTCATACAAATTTTTACGAATAACAAATTATTGTTGGGGATAATCATTAATTTTAACAGCAAAACTAATCGACTTATTGTAAGTCAAAATGCTCTTTGGTTGGTTACCTACTGGATAGAATAAAATATAGAATTATTTGTTGGACATTGGGTAAAAAGGGGTGCTAAGATGGCCAAAACAGAGGGAGACTGAATTATCGTTAGACAGGCTGTTGACGCGGGATAGGTATGGTTTTGAGGGGGTTAGGTTAAGTATACTTATGTTAATAGATCTACTACTTTATCTAAGCTATCTGTGGGGGTTATTATCAAAATAATGCACAAAAAATTTAAATATTTCTGCGTACTGCAATTAAGGGTTATTGTTTAAAAACGTAAATAATTTTCATATTTAAGGGCCAGAACTCAAAAGTGGCCTTACACTTCATACTTTGCTAACCAAGCAACACTAAAAATAATAAGTGCGTAAATTTTACAAAGGTAGTTAGGAAAATGTGTAAGGTTTCAATAAAAAATTCTCAATCTGTAATCTTTTAAATTGTATTAAATACGTACCAAAATATTCGATAGTAAATGCAATTTCAAAACCAGTGTAGGCAATTTAAAACACGTTTTATCTAAAATTCCAACAAGTATTTCATTTAAAATTTAAAAGATTACAGTTTGAGAATTTTTGCATTTTGAAAAATTATACAATTTTCTGACTACCTGTATAGAATCTACAGATAGATCATTCGCAATATTTCTTGCGTTAGCAGAATACAAAGTGTGTATTTTGCGTGCTGACCCTTAATGAAAAGAATCTTCAGTGCATTCGTCCTAAGCGAAGATTTTATGCAAAATGTTTGTATTTTAGATCTTATCTTATTTTTTTGTTTGTTTATTTTATAAATCTAGATTTATTCATATAGGCATCCAAAATATTGTCAACATTTTTTTTCAGCGATAACATAATTTTCTTTAATCGCCACAGTCCCTTTTAAAGCTCGAAAGTTTATTTTAAATTCATATTATGCCATTTTTTTAAATTTATTTTTTACTATTTTTTTGTAGTTTATCTAACGTGAACTTGTCATTTAAAATTTAAGATTTACAGACAAGGTTACAAAATATGTAAAATAAGAACATAAAAAAAAAATATATATATATATATATATAAAATAAAAACATTTAAATAATATATAACAAGCTTAAAACGTAAATATTTATTAAGAATCTTACTCTTAAATATTTCTACAAAAATATATTTTTAAAAAATGTATAAAAAAAACATAAACTTAAGCAATAAATCATAAATAAAATAATATTTTCTTTATTTCTAATACAAATAGCTTCTTTCAGCTAGCTATGTTTTCAGTGTGTTTATTAATGGTTTAGTTTTAATTCAAACTAACATTCAAAATTTTGTCTCATTAACTAGCAATTTCCATAAATTATTTTCTTATATAGTATACAATCCACCCGTAACTTATTCATATGAAGTACTTGTACCACTACGCTCCGTAGTTTTCCTTAGTTTTTCGTGGAAAAATATTTTGTTTTCCGAATGTTCCCATAAATGCACGTATTTTGAATTTCTCTTTTCCAATGAGAACCTCTTAGCTTTCTTTCCCCGTGTGGGTAAATTAGTAACCGAGTGTATAACCAAAGCGGTCACGCTCCAAAGTAGTTTCATGTACTCACAAAGACAGTAAGAACGTTTTTATTTACCAAAGGGAAGGGAAATACAATGGCACTAAAAATGCTATAGACTAGAATTCATTAGAATAATTATTCAAACATATAATCGAATAATGGTTTGTTGTTTAGTCTCCTTGTCGACGAAGTAATAATTATTTAATTAATTAATTAAACAAAAACAGTTTTTTTTTGCGTTTTTTTTTAATTTAAAGTAAATCGTAATTATGTAATTATTACGTTCTTCTAAGTATTTTGGTTTGTTATTATTGTGACGTAATAATAACATTATTTAAACAATAAAACATTTATAAAATAAAACAATAACTTTGTTTTACATCACTTTTATTTATACTTTAGCCGACCGGGTTTCGCTACTACCGTAGCTTCTTCAGGGCAGTATACAACTAAACTATGAACTAAGATGCACATGTGTTATGGATTGATACAAACAGGCTAGTGAAGGGCCAAGGGTGGGAGATCAGCAGGTACCTGCTGATCGGGAAGGGAATGTACTTTGTTTATTGGGAATAATTTAAAGATTGGACTTTTATTTAAATTTATTTGATTATTTATGAGTATACTATTAGTGTTTTTTGCTTTCCTTATTTCTAATGCTTCTAAGTTATCTAATCGAATGCCGGTTACATTTACTGCCCTGAAGAAGCTACGGTAGTAGCGAAACCCGGTCGGCTAAAGTATAAATAAAAGTGATGTAAAACAAAGTTATTGTTTTATTTTATAAATTATAATGTCACATCACCAAGTTACCGCTCCATATGAAAATATAATAAAACATTTATTGCCGTTCTACGAATTAAACACAATATCAAATAATATGTGATATTTTACATCTGCATTTTTTTCAGTTTCGACCTGGTGAAAGAGCACCATTCAGAATCGAAACGTTGCTTGAAATGGCCGTGTTTAGTAACCTGATATGTATACCCAAGTACTTCCCAGTCTTCTCTATCTCATCTCCTTTTTGCTCCACGTACCTTTCAGCTTCACAACCTACCCCAAATGGAGGTGCCACAGTCCTACTAGCTCTGGGGAATTGAGATCATTATATGATATTTTTTTTTTTACATCAATACGTTTTTAATTAACTTAGTTTTGTGCCTTAAAAATACATTCCATTGTTCTTTCTCCTCTACTAATAAATAAACCTTTCCATTTTGGCGAATAGGTTTCCAATTATTTATATTATATTTATATATGTAATGATTTCCTCTTATATAACTTTTTTTTATTAATACCTTCCCCATCGTGTAAAATTGTTGTCATTACGATTTGTAAATAGAATGAAGTTCTACCAATTTAACTTGAAGACAATAAACGAAGTAGATTTATTGTAACATCATTGACTCCTAACCCTGACCAATAGAAGAAAGGTAGTAAAGTGAAGAATGTTGATTTAGTATGAGTAAAGATCTACTAATTGTGAACAAAGATCTTAGCATTGCCGAACGTGTTTTTAGAACAACTCATTTTCATCCCTTAACCACATATTTTCATAACATCCCCCTCACCACGTAGGGTTAGTTGTTTACCCACCTCAGAGCACTTATTACATCACAGGGACCGACTCCACCTCGGTAATTCGTGGCGTTTGATCTTAACAATAATAATCATTAATACACTTCATCACGTATTGATGGCGTTCTTTCCACTTGACCACTCGCACACCTCTGCGGGACATGCATACATGCACGCTACGGGGAGTACGCATACACTGCTGAAACACGTTACAGGGAATTCTTAATCTCACCACAATTATAGGGTGGATAGGAAAATTTGGGAGGTTTTTCGTGATTTCAAATATTATGCATGAACGAGTATGTATTTTTTCGATTTAAGTAATTATGTCTACATGGAACAAACATTTAAGCTGGAGGAAATATAGTGGTATAATAAATTTCGTCGAAAAATGTGTGATCGTTTTGTGGCATCATTAATAATATAATAAACAAGAAAAACTCATTTTGTATAGGAAAAACAAGCCGTAATTTCGACATTAGAATCAAAGAACATGTAAGATATCTTTAAAATAATATTTTTTTCGAATTCGTTAATCATGCTATTTCAAACAACCACAGTTTTGATAAAAATACGGTGGTCAATATTCTTCACATTAATAAGTAAAGGCAAACGCTTAGATAATTTAGAAGCCTTGAAAATTAGTCTATTATTAAAAATAAAAATAAAACCTATCTTACAGTACCATTTTAAATATATTTCCTTCACCCCTCCCTCAAACTCTATCTCTTCGCCCTCTCTTTACTAATCCCTAGTAACGCCCTCATCCCCACTTCAAAACTTAATATGCATGTTCTGTCATAATTTTGTAATATAATTTAATCCATATTTTGCTCTAATGATGAAACGGTTATTCCGAAACCGGTCGGCGTTAAAAATAAAAAGTGGTTAAAACAAAGTTTGATTGTTTCATTTAATTAAGAATAAATTTATTTAATACATTCTTCATACAGTATTTGACAAAACTATATGTATATATATTTGACAAATCTATATCGACCGGTCAGTGGCTGAGTTGGCATCGCGTTTGGGTCTCACCCAGGCGTCGTGAGTTCAATTCCTCTGCTAGCTAAGTCCTCCATTACGACACAAATAACATCTTCCACTTACTGTGATTGTAGTAGGAGATTTTAAAATATTGTCAGGTTATTCGTAACCAGGGAATATTTGTCTTTCTTTTAAAAAAAATAACACACTTTAATTACTGTTCAAGTATTCTTTTTCATTGCGAAAATGCAATTGCTGCATAATAATAATGCAATGCCAATAACACTTTAGCGCAATATATATTCACACAGATAAGAGACAGATTAAATTAGCAAAATTTGATGACGTTGTAAACGTTTTTTAAAGCATTTATATTTAAATGAATGTACGTATATTTATATTTACAATAGAATGCAGATATGTCTAAGAAACTAAAAACAAAAACAAAAAAATGTCATTACGAAATACACGTAGGTACACTGGATAAAAAATTCAAAATAAAGTAGATAGTCAATATGAAAAATATTAAGCTCTAAAAACTCTTTCATGTACCAGGCCGTAAAACTATATAATAAATTTCCAAAAGAAATTACTGCGATAAGAAATATGTTTAATTTCAAAGAGAAATGAGAACACGCGTCTACGAAAATCATTAATTGAAAATTCTTCTTCAATTAAGGTAAAATCACTATGTTGCATCATTTTAAATTAAATTCAATGATTACAAATTATTTAGCATAAACCACTATTTAATAAATAAATATCAACATGTTTCGAAACCAATGGTTCTCTCGTCAGAACAAAAAGGATACTAAGTACGTCTGTCAAATAAATTTATGTTGGTTCATTTATTAGAAAACACGATGATTTTAGTGCGTCGAAGTTACCCATCGGTTACTGGATAAGGTGTTACCATGAAAATCACAGTTAAAAAGATATTCCCACAAATAACCAATAGTTAAAAAATTGGTTTAACCATTGACAGTCCCACATATTATTCCATTTTGAAAACCGATGGAGATATTTGAAAATGGAATTAATTTTTTTTGGCCAAATTATTTAATTTTTAAATTTTCTTTTAACTTTTTTTACTTTATTGTAATAGCAATTCAAACGATGATCTGATAATAAAACAAAATGTTTTTTTGAAGGTTTTTTTACCAACCGAAAACAAAAATCTAATGTTTTACCTGACGACCTCCCCATTTTAGAATAAATTAAGTATTTTGAAACATTTATAATTAACTTTGATGTGGACACGTCAAAATGTTAGTATTGAGTTGGATTAAAATGTAATTAGGCACTAAACAAAGTATTTCGGGTATAATTAAGCATTACCTCACATGTCTTTTAACAGAAGTAACAGAATCTTTAAAACCACCCTGTCCCCAACACCGACGCCACAAAGCCCAGGCGTCGCGTGTCCCAACGCACACACGCAAACAAGCGATCAGCTGCTCACCCACACAAGCATGCCGCTGTGTAACCACCACTGCTCATTCTTACGGGCGTCGGACCCACACATTCACACGGCGTCTGACGGGGAAACGTCTTAGGGAGCGTGTGTACGAAGCTTTTAATTCATAAATAAACTACACCTTTTATAATTAGTTTTTAAAAGAATGTCAGATATTTTAATTACAGTTTGGGACGATTGGAATTTTTGGGATATTGGCATATATTGATTATCAGTCATTGTCATAACCATTCTATTGCAGCAATACTGCAACGGCCGCACAATTTAACACTCCGATACATTTAATTCAAAACTTTGGTAATGTATATGTGCATATCACATATATATCGCCCTTGAGGTGATTTTTCACAAAAACGGCGCTATACAAATCAACCAATTATTTTTATTATTATTATGGAACGTATCGCGGTTAGAATACAAACATGAACTCACGAATTTATCTACTCTGATACTGTGGGTGTTCTTTTGTAAATTTATTACCTACAACAAAAAATTAAACATAATATATATCTACCTATTTTAATGCTGCATTTAGTAATTAAATATATTTATCATGTGTAGAAATATTATAAACCATTTAATTTGAAATTTTATTATAAACCATTTAATTTGTTATTTATAGATATTCTTGAACTTTACTTTTTTTTATTATACACGCTCGTAAGGGCTGTTTGTTTCTTATATCTTTTTCATATTATAGTCGTTGTCTTATACTTTGTTATATTATGTGAAAGCCGAAAGGCGTCAATGATTCAAAAATAAAATAAAAATAAACCCCTGCAAGCATCTTCAAAACATTATTTTTTCCAATAACTATGTGATGTTTAAAAAAAACACAGGAACTTGTTTCATTGGCTTTTTTTATTTTTTTTATATCGACCAGGTTTCGCTTGCATTAAAGCGTCATATCAACAGGAATGAGTTTTAAAAAATAGAACCCCGTTAAAGCTCTACCCGGTCTACGTCTAAAAATCCTAAAAAGGTGTGTGCAAAGAAAAAAATTGCAATCTTCATAACATATAATTACATAATTTAAAAAAAGATCAATTAAGGTACCATCCGTACTCGCCTAATATTAAAAAAAATATATATATATATATTCATAAAAATCATCATGATAATACACTTAGTAAACACAGTTTTCGTTGAAATTGTATTTAAAATAAGATGTTAATACGTTGAATATCGCCACGGTTTAACCAATACCGATTAATGGTAAAAGTATTTAATACAAATCGTTATTTTTTTCCTACGGCATTTTCAGGTGATGTTGGTTTCATATATTTTTTTGTTATTTTTTATGTTTCCCTGCAAATAAATAATTTTTGAATAGGTCGCGCTTGTTCTTTTGATAAGTATGGCGTGTGAACGAAGCTTTGGGCAGCCATACATCCTCGTGTGTGAGTGGCCGGCGTCAGATATGGGGTAAAGTAAATACCCGTCCGTTCACCAAAATACTCGGTCCGTGGGGAAGCATGTGTCTGCACGCCGGGAAAGTCCAGCGCTAGCGTCATCCGTCAACAAATCTCCACACGACCATCGATTGGAATGTGATACTGGCCCGCTAATCCCAGGTGATAACTCGCGTTACAAGGATAATCCGCGTCAGTGAATACGGGGACAAACAAACGTCAAACCGACGTGACAGCCGCTGTCACTTTGACGTAACCAATGTGACAGTTCTTAACGTAAATAACGTAATTAGTTGCGGATTCTTTGCTTTAATTGGATTTAAGTTTTTGTGTGTCAAATCAGTGAAACAATTGAGTTTGCTACCGTAATTAACAATTATTTTTTCTTTTTGCCCGAAATGAACGCTTCCGTTAATTAAGTGAAACAAAAGTATTGCTTGAACCATGGCCGTTTTATGAGCTGTCTAAAATTCTAATTAAAAGTGCCTTAAACAAAATTTTCAAAGCTTTTAAGCTTTTTCGATTATTATAACGCCTTGTCTACAATAATTTCAAATATTCAATAAACAAGTGTTTTAAATCCAATAAAAATTCACTCTTTTATAATTAAAAAAACGTGGACCTTACTCAACAATGTATTTGGATTAAGAGTGAAATGAATCAATCGTGAGTCATAATCGTGTCACTTTTTACTGAGTGTCTTTTCCAAGCCTCTTGAGGTTACAAAAGCTGTGAAGACCCCCCAAAGTGACTGAAAGAGAAGAAGCTGTTTGAAGAGGGAAGATAATGTTTGTGGTTTTTAGGTGTTTGCGTTAACACAACTGCCCGAGCTCCCGACGCACGACATTTCACACCTTGTACTATTTGATCTGACAACTCAAATTTGAATAAGTGAGTATTTTCATTTTCAATATTGTTCATTCTTCGTGAGATTTGTGTGAGCAGCGATGATGTTTTGTCTAAATGCATCATGGTATTCTCGCCATCCACTCGAATGACCCGAATCAAAAATAGACCGACTATTTTCGGGTTTTGACTCGTGATTATAAATGAAGTGTCGGATAAATTAATTTACTGTCATTGGGGAGTAATTTACAAGTTTTGAACGGAATGTTAAATATCTGCCGAGTCCCCTTAGAACGCCTAAAGGATTTGTGTAATTAGGTGAAAACAAAATCACGCACGAATAGAACCGATATACGAGTATGGAGTAATCTATAAATGAAGTTGTTTGAAATGTCTTAATACAGCTAAATTTTACTTATCGTTATTTGTCTTTCACGTTTTTACTTTCGCCTTCTTTCCCAGTTTAATAACTGGTCCATATTATACAATAAATCTAGATTTAATATATTTGAAAAATTAACAAAAAAAAATTGTATTAATTTTATAATAAAGTCAGATAAATACAAGATTCACTTAAAATATGATAAAGGAAGACAAGGCTTTGGGGAATAATTATTTTTATTTTTTTATTGTCTAATATTAATTACATGTACCCGCTTAGCCACTGCAAGTAGCTTGTTAGAAGGAGTTTATTTCAAAAATATTATATAATACAACAATAATTAACTATCATCATACAAATGTAGCGCAATAATACAACAATATAGGTGCATTCACGTTGTAATGTACAAAAGTTATTGAAAAAATGTGAAAACAGCATAACATATTTGTTATAGAGATACTAGACTCCAATTACATAATATCGATTTGAATAATATTATAAAAAATATCCGCAAGTATTAAAGAAAATGAGAAATAATAAAAAAAAACAGGGAAACAGTTTTGTTACAGTGAGGATAGACTTAAAATAATAGTAGCTATTAAGGATATACAAAAAAAGAAGACAATCATATTTGTTTTTGACTGTTATAACTGTTTTTGACTGTTATAAGTTTATTGAGTTCCGGCATGAAGTCTGAAGGTTGAAAATTGCCTTAATGATAGCCAAAATTCAGTAGAAAGAGGCATCGTATGAAGAATACAGGAAATTAAATAGTCGCTGTACAGGAAGTCGATATATTTTGTGAATAAATATACCTAATGTAAGTTTTCAGGTAAAACAATGATTTTTAGCAATCTCGCATGACTGGCTCGGTACCCTGTCAGAACACAAGCTGAGGGCAAGCCCCCCGTGGCCAACTACTAACTAGTCTGGCTAATTTGAATATCAAATTCGTGGTTCTGTTTCGTGGAAAAACCGTGTTAGCCCGTAGCCCGTGGGCTGGAGGTCGATTAAAAGCCCAATTATCCGACAAGAGAAAGGGTAGTTTTAATTACTCTGCAAAGTTTTGCAGGAACTTCGTTGTTTCTTAATAAATAAACAGCATTATGAAACTATTCGGATCTTATATTTCGACCATTAAATAATTAATCATGACCTGCCATAAGCTAGTCTATCACAATTTCCATTAATTAATTAATAATTATAATCAAAAATGAAAGCAACACTTCACGGTTCACGAATTAAAAATCACTGGTTCCTGGCAGTTGGGAATTTAATTCAAAGTATATTTTTAGAATATTAGGATGTCAACACCGCATCTCAGACTCGCCCTTGTGGGGAAATAATATTTTAAATAGAAATGGAATGAATTTTGTTTAGTTTAGCTAATAGATCAGAATATCCAGGTTTTTCCTCTAACATAACCTAACCTTCTAATTTATCATTTTCTTCAGTCTCATAAAATTTTATAAATAGGGGATGATGTAGTCTCCCCGAGTCAGTTTGGTGGTCATAAGATCTTTAGAAAAGGCAGAGAAAAAACAGCTTTATTCAATCTGATTTTTTGCTATATTATAGAATTATTTTGACTGTTTCTTATATTTTAAAGTCATCTAGACCGTGTCAGGTACATTAAATAATGTTATTTTTATTACCACCGATGGTTTAAACAAAGCTTTTATTCTATGGTAGATACAGAAAAATCAAATTAAAATCCGTCATTGTGCGTGCGTCTAATGACGGCTTAATATCTACCGGACGCCGCTTTACTTAAAAATACCCCATTCTCTGGCCTTTAGTGAGTGGTTTTTTCCTCCGAGCACGACACACGTCAAAACCCGTATTTTAATGTACGTGTTCGCCCTAATCATGTAAATTAAAAGTGCCATAAAGCTCCTTAATTACAGCCCACGGAATAATTGCCGCAATCTCTGAATTTCGTTTCGTTTCTTTTAATTCCTAGCCTCCATTTATATGGAATGCACTAGGCGGCCCATATGCTAGGAATTAAATGAATTTTAGCTAACTACGTATCAAAAGCTCCTACAATAGCGAGTTCTTCGTGAATGAAAATGGGCTGGGAAATATGAATCCTGGAAGTTGCGTCGTCTCAGACCTAGCTGTAACAGGGATATCGTGAAAAAGCATCTGTTTACTTAGCGATAAACTTGTATCACTTGAAAATTTTAACAATTTGAGAAATGATATATGTTATTTATAGCTTCTAATACAATATTTTAAAAAACCATTCCTTTATGTGCATACCAAATATGAAATTATACCTAAGAATAGGCATAAAGAAAGTTAGAAGAAAATTTGTTGTGTCAAGGAATTCGGTGGAAGAAGGAGTATGACTTGGGTAATTTTAAGTATCGAAAGAACAGTAATTATATAAAGTATGAATGTGGATGAAGCAAGTAGTTTGTGTCAGAACAAAATTGTGTGACGTTCCATCTTGGGAATTACATTTGATTCACACTTTACATTTCGTGTTCACATGGAGACGTTATGCAGCAGGACCTTGAGAATGCTGAGGGTACACAATTCCAGGCAATTTTTTAACTCTGCTGTGGTTCGCCTACTATACTATAGCTTGATACGCAGTATTTTAGAAAGTGGGTCTGTAATATGGGGACCAGAGGATGTTACCCACTCTTTGATGGCGGAGAAAGTACAAAAGAGGTTTCTAAGATATTTATATTTTTGAGACTTCGGGTACTATCTCTGGTTGTATCCATCAGCCTTCTTATCGTGGATGCTGGGTATTAGTAGCCTTGCAAACAGACGGAAAACTGCTTTTGCTTACAACGGTCTATAACCTCTTAATTGGTCATATCAGTAACCCAGAAATTATAGTAAAAATTGCCCATTATGCCCCTGACAATTTTACAAGAGCGCGTGTGCACAGATCTTTCTTTGTTCCTAGATACAGAACTAATCTACCATTATCAATGATCATCGGAAGAACGATCGTGTTTTTAAATAAGCTAACGTCTGATTTCGACATTTTCCGCGTTAATATTGTTCAATTCAAAATGCTGATAAGTTTGTAATAAACATTATTAACAAACTAATAATGTAACGTACTTTTGTCATTGGAATAATTTCTGTAAATGTACATTTAAAATAAAATAAATAAAATAAAATAAATGTCCTCTAATTACAAATGTGGAGAAATGGCTTGATCCTTAGGCTGTTAGTCAGTTAATTTTTAGATTCGATTGCAACATGTAAAATCTGTGCAAAAGAAAAATCTGAAAAGATTCGTAAATTTCATGAAAATCTGTGCAAAAGAAAAATCTGAAAGGATTCGTAAATTTCATGAAAATCTGTGCAAAAGAAAAATCTGAAAGGATTCGTAAATTTCATGAAAATCTGGTCAAAATAATTACCAGACTTTTCGCTATAGACCACCGCAATAGCCATTCTAACACAATATTTCATAAATATGGCCCTCGCAGTATAAAAAATATTTAACACTGTCGAAGTAAACTGTACGCCTATGCGTGGATAAACGGTCTCTTAATACATTCGGAGTATTAATTGAGATCGGGCGATAATGTATATATTAAGGGTTTTGTGGAAATTTTAATGAATTCATTCCACGGAATCTGTTTTAATGCCGTGCCATGTAATTTTATTCACGTTTTCATTTTAAAACTATTAAAACTTTTACTTTATTCGAAAAGTAACGGCCTTAAGACTTAATAATGGAAAGTCAGCTCAGTGTTACGACATGAACAGCTTTTATTTTTTTTTAACGTTTTAGGGAATATTAACTCACTAATGACTTTGTGATATAATAAAAAAAATTAGTCGAATTTTTTTTTTCAATAATGACGTTCATACCTAAATACCAGAATATTTCGTTTTTATTTTCTAAAGTAAGTTTGAAAGGTTAAAATAATTTTCAAAGTTTCAATTTTTCAAAGCCCGCCAAAACGCTCCAAATCTATGGCCGGTCTGTTTTTAGCAGTTTTGAGGTTAGAATGTCAGATGTCAAAACGAGGATGAGATTTACCGTAGATAATTATATATTCTATTCATAGTAAACCGTGACTAAAAATAAGTTAGACCTTTTTTAGAAACTTTAACTCAATGAATAATAAAAATATTGAGCATTAACATCATCATAATATTAGTATTGATAATTGGTTTGCCCGTGAATTCTCTAATTTCCATCATTAATAATACTTTTTAAGAATAATAATAGTATTGAGCTTTAACATTATCATAATATCCGTATTGATAATTGGTTTGATCATGAATACTCTAATTTCTTTAACAATAATTATAGAGCTTAAAATCAACCAAATTACGTTTAAATTTCGCCAAAACTAAAAAAAACACAAAACAAAATCGAAATATAAAAATTTCCATACTAATCCGAAAACAAAATATGCACGTGACACTTAATATTTAGTAGATACTTTTCAGGTACTTGTACAGAAAATAACACTTATTATTTATCTACCTGTCAGGATGTCAATGGTTCTCTTTATAATTTGTAAATGATTTTTTATCAAATTTGTTTTTACCACATACAGTTTGCAAACTAAGAGCAGAAATTTAATAAAGTGAAAAAACTTTACTATGGTAACACCAAGCTATTCACTTTGTCTTTGAAATTTGTTCTACACATAAAAAATTCACATTCGTGTTGACGGTTTGTTTTAAAGAAATGAGGCAAAATAAGATAACTCGATAATAATGACGATTTTCAAATTTAGAATTTCGAGCTGTGAGTTAGATTTTCTTTTATTTTGATTTAACATCTAATAAATGGGTATTTTGATGGACACATTTCAGAAATACAAAAAAAAAATCACCTTTTCATTCAATGATCTTTCCCGCAAAGAGTTTAATAATGAAAAAAAGGTTTAAATATAAAAATGTCTTTGATGTTTATATATGATTCAGAATCATCTCTTTTGGAAATTAAAAAATGTGCACTTCGACGAAATTGTGCTCTTTTGAACTTACTTTAATGAGCTACCTTGGTATTATCATTTAAAACCTTTTAAACGATCGCAACGCCCTCGACTTGTGTTAATTTAAGATTGAGAGGGCTTCCGGTTCACTAAGAATCGTTTTTAAAACATTGTTCAGGTATTAAGTATAAACAATATTATTTCTTAGTACATTATTAAAACGGTGCAAGAAACCTGTTTTATTTTTTTACACTCGTCTTTTTTTTTATCTAATATCCTTTTCGGTTCTTCTTTATAAACAAGAAGTGGGTAGCAACTAGGTAGGTACCATAAAATTTTATTTCAAGAAAGGACCTACTTATGTTGCCGTTTGCTTAATATGAAAGGGAGTAGATTAATTTTAAAGTACACATTTTCCCAGAGCAAAAAAAAGTTTAATCCAATTAACCTGGTGCTTCATCAATCAAAAAAACTTTCCCATTAAACTTTTCCATTAAAACTTTGATTGTCAAAATTAGTTTCCTGATTAATAACAACTGTGACATTTTAAGCACACTTAAGGGGGGAGTTCTCGGATCGTAGGTAGAACCTATCCTTTTTCTCTGCTATGTAAAAAAATAAGAAATTCTCTCAAATAAGTTTTTTCAAGAGCTCATTCCGTACCAATGCTGGATGAAGGTCTCCCAAATGCTTATAAGTTTTTAATTATTAAAGATAATATTAACACACCTCAAAATGAAATGAGAAACAGAAAAAAGGTAGCTGTCGCATCTGGGTCTCGAAACCAGGACCTCTCAGTATATCCAAGAACTGTCACTTTTTTATTATTTAGTTTCAATACAGTTTTTTTTTTTCATTTAGTTAATAAAAATTTACAGAGCTATTAAGAAAATTTGCAAGAATTTTCTTAGTCCTCCCCGTTAAGGATTCCTGTTCTGAGGCGGATTAGGTTTTATTTAAAAACTGATTTTTCAAGTTCTTCTGAGGTTCTTTTCGAGATTCTGGATAACTCATTTTCTTTAATTTCTTTGAGCCAGGTTTTAATTTGAATTTTTAACGCCTTTTCTGCTTTTTTTTTTATGGCTGGTGGAAGTGAATTATATAGATTACTAGAGAGATATTTATAATTCCTGTATCCGAAAGCAGTTTTAAAATTAGGAACGTTCATAAAGTCATTCTGGTTCGTTCTCGTATGTTGAAAATTAAGGTTCTTCGTTTTTTTTCACCTTTGAAATGTTTAAGTATTAAATTGATATCATACTTCAATTTAAGAACTCAATATCATCTTCAATTAATTCCCACATATTTTTCCTACTATCTTTATATACTGACTGCAAGATTCTATCCAAATTTATTTGCAATCTGTGTCTTGGATATACCTATCTGATTTTTATTTATATGCGACATTGGGATATTGACTTTTTTCTATAAGTCTAGAATTAATATTAATTTTTATTGGAATAACTTATGAAGTTTATAAACCTTATTGTAATATTTTTTAAATTATTGAGGAAAATATTAACAATTCTAAAATCAAATATGAAATAGAAAAGACACAGAAAATAAAAAAAAGGTAATGGTCACATCTGGGACCTCTCGAACCCATTTTAGTTTTAACATTCCTTATCAATGTTTTGGGTGAAACAAGATAGCATTCCAATGCGATTTTGTTTGATAATTGGATGTCTGAGAACCATTGATATATTTTTTATTGAACCATAAAACATATTGGATATCAGCGGGAATCGAACACGTTACCATTGACCCGGTCGAGGTTCCTTCCACTATTCTTGCTAGCCAATATTGGGACTGTTCGTTTCGGAATATGTAACCGGTGGCAAATAAAAAAACATTTTCAACATGAATGGAAATTGATTCCAGGACTACGGCCTTAAACGTCTTTATTTAGTGGATATTTTATGCTTCCGAGATTTTGGGACCGATTTCCAAAAGCAATCCGAAGAATTTCAAACAAATATTTGACGAGACCCCCCGTGTTTGCTCGGCTCGGCGTGACGGACACAAGACGGCCCATTATTGCATAGGGCGCACTAAGTAGGAGGGCAATCTCTCCGATTGTTATTCTCACTATCACGGCCGCGAGCCGGGAATATTTCACATTACAGGGTGTCCCATTTTTGTTAGAATTTTAATGATTCTGGCGAATAAAATGTGGAATATACTGTCAGTATGACGCTTGTGAAAGACCACCATTCGGACTTAAAATGGCATAAACTACATTTCGTGACCAGATCTGAATAGCCAGGTACTTCCCAACCTTTTCTTTCGAATTTCCTTCTCCCTCCCACCCCTTTAAGCCTCACAACACACGCTACATGGCAGTGCGTGTTATATTTCCAAAGTAGTTTTTCAAGTTCGTATACTACCGGGTACAAAAATTACTAGCGGTGGAGGTGTCACAGCTTCAGTATTCCGCTAAAAAAAAATATTGATTGAAGAAATTAAATATATGGCCCAAAGTAGGTTGCAACGAAAAAATACAAAATCGTAAAAAATATAATTTATTGACTTAGAGCGATCGTGAGGTAGGCACAGTTATTTAGCGTACTGCAGGCCACTGCAAAATGGGGGTGCCATAGTCCCACTGGCAGCAAACAAATTATTTTGTTGTGTTTTATCGCAAAGAATAAAATAATATTGAAAAATAGTTGTCGCATTCCACTTAAATCGTCCAACTTTATCACTTTAATCGGTCATTCCTCGGTGGTCGTCTACCTTGTATAAAATGAACATAAAGCTTGTAGGTATTTTTCTATACAGGAACATTCATGTTCTACACTTACTAATTCAAAAATTATAACTTCGCACAGCGTTGTATACGTTTTTACTAATTTCTCAGCGATTAGAACGCGGCCCTTTAATTTGGGAGACCCCGCGCCACCTGACGTGAGGTGGGAAGAGTTGATAGGAGGGGGTAAACTGGGGGCATGTGGGGTAACTAAACCCCCAGACGTTCGTGTGAGATGGTCGTAAAATTAATTTTTCTTCATTAACCTTTACGTTCTTACCCTTACCTTGCTTGCCGCACTTTTCTTCCATTTCCCGATTCTTTTTAATGCGCCCGAACCCGACACCCCTGGGTAGATTAGCTAATGAATTCCCCTGTAAGCTTATACAAATCTTTGTAAACTTTTAAATTTGAGTTTAGTGTGTTTACCATTCATCACCCTCGGTATAACTTTATTTAATTAATGTATTGTAACGGTTTTATTATACTTTACCTTGCATTTCATGCTAAGAGAGTCTGATGAATGATGTATTTATTATATTGAATAAAATATAATTTCTTTAACATCTTTTATACTTGAATACAAATATATATACGAACAAATGGTGTAATTTATCTATCTATATAATATATAGAGAACAGTGTCCCGGGCGGTGTTTGTTTGTTTGAAAACAAATCTACAGTTTTTTCCGAGATCGATGAAATTTTATACAGTTGAAAGTGGAAGGTCACTGTCTATATGGAATTTCAAAAAACCACCCAAATACCCTTTTTCCACCCCTTAAAGCAGAATTTTGATACTTCTTTATGAAATTTTGGTAGGGGTAGGGGTAGGGGTAGGGG
>JAHDVE020007130.1:0-21405 GCA_022606495.2 Halesus radiatus
CATTTATCTGTTCAATTTATCAGAATGACGTATGAACCTCATTGTAATATGTTTTTATCATTGAAGATAATGTTACATCAGGTGTATGGCAGTGCGGCATGGAACTGGCAGAGAATGGGATCTCTGAGGCGAATGTGTCGTAAAACCATGTATGATCGTATAAAAAATGTTGAGGTTCGTAAATAATGAAAGGCTGATCTAAGCGTAATGAGTAAGAAATCTTTTTTTTTATTAGAAAACCTTCCTAACCTTTTTTCACTTATTTATTTTCGACCGGACCGGTTTCACCCTATCACGGGCATCCTCAGACTGGTACAATGAATATTAAATCTATGGTATATATAGCATAGCTCAGAATTGAAACGTTGCGTTAAAAAAAAGTTTTACCCCGTCTACTTTGAAAATATAATGAAATATAAAACCTTTTTTTAAATATTAAAATAACCATTATAATGGACTTTAAATTAAATTAAAAATGACCAATTTACGTAGGAACACAAATTTGCTGTACATAATTTAAATAACCGACCGAAAAAACGTTTTTTTAAATATTTTTATTTATGTAATAATATTTATATAGAAAATACGATCATTTAAAAAAAAACCGTAAACCCGCAAATAATTTACTAAGTTTCCTCTAAAATTATGAAAATTGTTTTTTTTTCATGGCTTATATTACATAATTTAAAACAAAACTTAATAAAATACTTCTAGTACTAGATATAAAAAAAAACATATCGTTCAGTTTGGATGGGTATTTTGGCCTAAAAATCAAAATTATGTTATATATGAAACAGGTAGCGCAGCCCTTCTTCTTAAATATGTTTCGGAAAAATTACTAAAGTTGTTTTGCCTTCCTCTGACATTAATTTCGTTTTTACATCAGTTTCATCACCGTTTATTCGGCATCTCATTACCTCCATAATGGAGATGAGATCTCCTTATAAGGCAGGTATTAGTGACTGTAGCGGCTGGGACAGGTTATGGAGAGATTACACCTTGTCAGGGAGTTATCGTTATATGGCGGTTAGTTCAAATTACACTGAATGGTAATGATATTGATGAGTTTCTTCATGGTTCACCTTACAGCTCAGGCATGGGGGCTCCATCGAAGCCAGAGTAAAGTTAGCCTCTCAGAAGCTGGGCGTATTTTACAGAGCCCGCAGATACTGCAACTGCTTACACAACTGCTTACCCTGTACAAATCGCAAGTGCGCCCACTGGTCGGGAGCTCCAAAATATCTGAAAAAAAATCCTTGACTCTTCAGGAACGGGCGGTCTGTTTGATAGATTCGCCAATCTTAACAAACGGATTGCTATCTTTGCAGCACATGCGTCAGGTGGGAATGCTGTATTTGTTCGACCGGTATTTTAATGGAACATGCTCTGAGAAACTAGCATCATTGATCTCTTCGGTACCGGTGCATGGTCGGGAAATATAACAAACGCGCGCCCGATACCGGGAAATATGACACTGTTGATATTTGTCACATGAGAACGGGTCATTTTTACGACTCGTTTTTGAGTTCAATAGCTCGGCTGTGGAACGGTTTGCCGGCCTCTGTGTTTCTTCCCTTATACAACATGGGTCTCTTCAAGACCCTTGTTCACGCCTTCCTCTCCTCCTCAAAAAGATCCCCCACACAACATCTTTAACACGTTCATTGCTAACACCGCGCGTCACTCCTTGACAGTAATTTGTCGTTCCATTTCCGGTCTTGACACACTTCTATGTGGAAGTTTTAAGAAAGGTTGAATTTCCTAATAGAGCTTTTTTAAATTAGTTTGGCTACTTGTTCAATATTAATTGTATGATGTATTCAAGGGTTCGTTGACCATATTTATTTTGATACGTATGTACTATTATTCCTTTGTTTTGTGTGAATCGTGTATTGTGTACATGATTCACCATTTATGTCCATTTATACGGACTAGCAGGTATATGTTGAACCGTATTCCTTATTTCATATTAAGGAAAATACGAACTCCCCTCCCCTTGAGTCCTAAATTAGTTCCCCGTAAAACTACGCCCCGTAAAACTGCACCTGTAAAACTAAACCCCGTAACAGTAAACTACGTCCCGCGGTGGGAATAAAGTAAATACTAAAACACGAATAAACTTTTCCACCAATTTCTAAGCTCTGTAATAAGGCCGAAGTTTTCTCACTTTTTCCTTCTAGAATAAAAATATTCTTGGCTGTATTTTCTTAGTTCTTACAAATTCCTCCCCCTCCCTTGCTCCACACACCACCCTAAATCTGATGGATAATTCAATATGTAAGATTATGAACGCGTGGGAGCATATCAATATAACGATAAAGATCAGGATGTCGGATTACGGCTGTAATAATGTACTCGTAGATGCAATTGTTTTTGTGTAGCTTTAATGAAGATGTTATTCGAAGACCTAATGATATTTCATGTATAGATTTGCTGATAATATAATTAACGTCGCCATAACATTAATCAATGTCTCTCACGATAGTAGCAAACCCTTTTTTGAACGGTTCATCAAAATGACTTATAGTTTAAGTGTTGACATGTCACGCCGGGCACCTTAGCGACGTGTCACATAATTAATTCAATATATTCTTGGATTTCAAATAGATTCATCTTAATGATATCTGCACAGGTAGCAGGAGTGGAATGATGGAGTGCAAGGAGAATACACGATGCGAATGTGAATGGAACAAGTCGGGGACGCCTGAGGAAGACATGACACGATCGGGTGAATCAAATACTTGAATCGGGCAGTGTCAGAAGTCAGAATAACCGAAACAAATGTATGAGATGATGTATGAAAGGGAATGAAACAAGAAGTGTGTGCACACACCGAGCTGTTTGGCGGCCCGTCTTCTGTGCCTACCCCTGCGGGGAAACGGCGTGATGGTTACTTATTTAGCAGCTTACCAGTGCCGTGCATTGTTATTTGACCAAAGGTAGGTTGTGTGCAGTTTTTCAAGTTTGGGTTTGAATTGTGCATGGAATATTTGAATTCGCCCAGTCGTCGCGAGTTTAATTCCTCGGCTGGATAAGTCCTCCAACACAACACAAGTAACATATTCCGCTTACTATGTGATGGTAGTATGAGATTTTCAAATATTGCCAGGTTATTCGTAACTCGGAAATGTTTGTCTTTCTTTAAAACTAAAACAAAAATATATAATCCTCTCGCGCTGATTTTTGTAGCCAACTGTATAAATGACCCAACAAGTTTCTTAGAAAATTCATCGAAAAAAATGTGATCGTGTATTTATTTCATTTTTCTATTACCTTTTAATATTTTTTTATTAATTTCTTAAAAAACATTTCTAAATTGCACATTTTGTACATAATGATTAAAAAAATATTTTTTTGCACATTTTCAGAATTTATACTACTCTTCTGTTTGAAGCATTTGCTTGTGTGCGGAAGAGGAGTGTTCATCACTTTAATAATTTATCAATAGCTCAAGAGAAAATAAAAATAATGCAGCGTAAATAAATAACAAATAACATACGTAATTAATAAATGTTGTAATGTAGATCACATTCTCGTATAATAAAAGCAATATAATGTAAAAGTGGACAAGGATTTGTAATGTTCAATAGAAAAGCAGAGGATCTATCTGTAAAGTAGCAAATCAAAGTGAAAAAGTATTTTTTTCTTATGTTTTGATTTTATCGGTAGTACTTGTGTTTTTGTGTAATGGAGTTGCGCAAATAAAGTTTGTTTAATTCGTAGAACTCAAGTTTTTATTTTTATTTATAGTAAATCAAATTTTATAATGACATTATTAAGTTCTGTAAGTATTTTAGCTTGTCATTCTTTTCTACGTTCATTTTACTTAGGTTAGGTACTCTTTCGGGCTTTATGACGTGCACGCCACTGCTGCTTACGCTCTAACATACGTAGGTACCAATCGAGACAAATATGTACCTACAGTCTGACATTTAAGATTAGACACAAATTGATCGTTTAAAACGTTTTAAATGACAACACCAAGATAGCTCATGAGAATATTAAAGTAAGTTTAAAAGGGCACAATGGTATTTAACCAATATGTCTTCAGAAATTAGTGGTACTTTCCGAAAAGATAATTCTACATCATATCTACAAGACAATTTCACACATAAACTTTTTTTAATGCTATGCAAGGAAGCAAGGAAGGGCTATTTTTGTATTTGTGAAATGTATGTATCAAAGTACTTATTTAACACATGTTAAATTAAAATAAAACAAAATCTAATCCACAATCCAAATTATAAATAAAAAAAACGTTAAAATAATCGACATATGTTGTTTTGGATTGTTTCCAACATGAACCGTCAGAGTGGCTAGATGGTGCCATACCAATATTCTACTTTATTAAATGTCCACATTTTGTTGCCAAACTATAACAGCATTAATAATACATTTTTAAAGGATTTTTCCAAAACAAAAACATAAAATGTATCGCACTTCATATAGCAAAACTAAAACACTAAAACAAAACTAATCAATACACGTCAATATTTGTACCACATTTAACACGTCTACGTGAACACCTCAGCACAGGTTCTTCTAGTGAGGTGGTCACGACACATATTACACTCCATTCACAGTATCACCTCTTCAAACCTACCTTACGGTCTACATTATAAAACACTATACAAAGCACCTCTATTATACTTTAAAAATATATATATAAAATGGTACTGTATAATTTATGTAAATAAGTTCCTATTTTGAAAAATCCTGATTTAGGCGATTTGAATATTCCTGTGATGTAAGAGCTGCGAGTAATCAGACAGCAGACATCCACCATTCTGTCCCAGGAGCTTAGGACCAGACCGAGGGAGAGGGACATATTGGATGTATTGTTATATTTCTGATAAGTGTGAGGTTGAATTTGGATGATTTATTTCCATTGGAAATATACATTATTATTTGCTTTTTTCGACGACAGCCCTTTGAGAGCCTCGCTAATGGAAATCCCTAGTAAGATTGGATTATTAAAATATTCACTCCTTTGCCAATCTTTGATATTGTAAAAGTTGTGTTGGGAACTATGATTAGGATAAGGTAGGATGGAAATGTCTACCGAATATGTATAATTGAACAAATATTATGTAATACGTCTGAATATTGTTTACCGAAGAGTCTGGAGTAATAAACCATATCGAGTAGGTGTTTGAAATATTAGTGTTTGTTGTAGATAACGTGTATAAACTTCACGTGTTTTTGATAGCTTTTATATCTCTAGGCTTGTTTACTTTAAATCGTGTTATTTAAGTCTCTATCTATATTAAATGTATATATATATATATATCTATCTTAAGATTAGATAAATATTTGTTTTAATAAATTATTATCATTGATGGTATCTCGGAGGTAATGATAATTAAAACTTATTTCTAATTTTGAAACTGTTATTTCGGGGTGAAAATGTGTTTTTTTTATATTTATATTTTAGCAACTGTTAATACGTGGTGGAATTCCATTATGATACTTAAATAAAATACACTTTTTTAAACAGAAATACTAAAGTTTATTAATATGCAACCATTGTAAATATATCATAATGATGGTACTAACCCAATTACTTAAAATTCCACGGTACAGTGAAATAATGTTTTTAAAATAGATTATAGCAATAAAAGGGCATAATTATTTCTCAGAAGTTCATACTGAAGCTAATTAATATGCAACCTTTGTAAATATATCATAATGCTGGTAATAATAATAATAATTGGATTACTTCTATAGCGCCGTTTTCTTGTGAAAATCACCTCAAGGGCGCTTTAAAGGGCGGTAGTCACCCTATCACTGAACATCCTGTTGTTAACCTTGCAATTACAACTAAGATGGGAAAATCCTATAATAAACTGTTTATCGATCACAATTCACCAACCTTCTATTATAAAATCATATTTACAATAAAAACAACTGTAACACATCTTAATGATTTTCGAAACCAGATTGATGTATAAAGTAATATTACGAATAAGTTTAAAAATACCAAATAAGTCAAGTTTTATAAAATCATGCTACGACAACACTGACAAATATAATCTAAGTAAAATCATGGTTTGTTACCCCTGATACCCATAATTGTATACAACTCACAGTTTTAGAATTAATTGTACAATTCTGCAGATAGCCGTCACAGGCTGAAACCGGTCACGGTCGAAAATATAAGTTGAATAGATTTTAAAAAGGTGTCTTTTATTTTATCTGTTGTTAAAAACCTTAGTAACTATCTTCCACTTTCTTATCGTCATCCTGATCGGTTTCACCCTATCACGGAACGGACATCTTCAAACTGGATTATCACAGGAGTGAGACCCATTACTCTTTCTAATGTTGTACATTTATGACTGAGAAATTTATTTTATTGCTAACGGAACGGCTTTATAATTATATTTAAAACTAATTTCGGCTTGGTTTATTACCTTCTGGGCGACAAATTGTATTGTAATATAGTGAATATAGAGTTTCTTTAATGTTTTTTTAATGTGTATTGTGTCAGATTTTATTTAAACATGGCCCCTGAGGTTATTTTCTCACGAAAACGTCGCTACAGGAATAATTCATTTATTATTATATATTAATTGATAAACTAAAGTTTTTAAGACAATCTGACCGGCAATCAGAAGGGTGCAGGTTCGAGTCCTGTCGGCGACATTTATCTTTTATCGTTTTTTCAATTTGGATGAGTGTTTCAGGCTAATAATTATTGTTTATAAAAATAATATTATTATATGGTTATTTCTAATTATGACGATCTTTTTAACAGTTTTTGTGCCGTAGTTGCGTGAACAACGGGGCAATAAGGTGCATTTTAACGGGTCGATTTATAAAATATTTTATTATGTTAAAATAGTTAGACTTCAGGGCGATATCCTTCTTGGAGTTCGCCTTAGATGTCTGCGACTAAATTCCCAGTTACATTTTACCCTGGTATTTAATATGTGATTCCTGTTTACATTCATGTGTTGGATGCTATTAATGCATACAAGTAAGGCTAACCTACAACGGATATATCGGAGAAGAGTCAGTCACCTTTTCTCCAATCGACTATTCATTACGCACTAGTGGAAAATAAACAAGTGGAATATATTCAATTTATTTTTTTTATAACTTATTGAAGTTTGTAAACCTCATTGTAATATTTAATCATTGAAGAAGATGATATTAACACATCCCAAATGAACCACGAAACCGATAAAACAACAGAAATTAAAAAGATTTCAGTCGCATCTGGGACTAGAACCCAGGACCTCTACCTATCCGGGATAACCGCGTAACCAACTAAGCTAATGAGACTAGTTCAATTTACGCCATTTACACCGATATCATACTTCAAGTTTCGTGGTTCATTTTGGGATGTGTTAATATTGTCTTCTTCAATGATTAAATATTACAATGAGGTTTACAAACTTCAATAAGTTATAAAAAAAAAAATTTAATATTTCTTTCCAGACTTGTAAAATAAGTCAATAGATGTCTCATATAAATAAAATCGGGTAGGTATATCCGAGACTCTGTTCCGATTGCAATTGAGTTCAGGATGAAACTTTGCAATCATCACAAGGATAGCAGCCAATAATATGGGATTTATAAAAATGGAGGATAATATTAACAAGTCTCGAACTTGAAGTATGATATAGGTGTAAATGGCGTAAATTGAACTGGTCTCATTAGCTTAGTTGGTTACGCGGTTACCCCGGATAGGTAGAGGTCCTGGGTTCGAGTCCCAGATGCGACGGAAATCTTTTTAATTTCTACTATAGTTATTTTTTCGGTTTCGTTTTTCATTTGGGATGTGTTAATATTATCTTCTTCAATGATTAAAAAAGTGGAATATAGTTACAAAGGTTTTTTTATATGAAAATTATATTCAAATGGATTTACAAATAACATACGTTTTCTGACTGAATGCAAACGAATATATCGTCTCATTCAAATATACCAAAACAAATCGGCTCACGTTCCGAATAATCCAATACACAAAGCAATGTATTCTGCATTGATTGGCCGTGTGTCTGAAAGTATTCGAGGAACGTGTTCGCAGTGTGTATATTTGTAAGAGAACCGTGCCCAATCCCCTGTGCAGGTGTTTAGCTATAACAATCCTGTATTCCAGATTTCCCGCACGTGTGAGCCTCTAATGAAAATTACCGAGGATTTGCACACCTGTCCATTCCGCAAGATTGAAATTTCTCAGCATTTACAAATCCTCGAGAGCCAATACGAAAACATTTGTTTGATTTAATAAATTGAACAGATTTTTTTCCTGTGTTTTTACAAAAGAAATTGCTCATTCGTGATATAAATTTGTTCACCATTTGATGATATAACGGAAAAGGTCGCCCGTGTATTTTTTATGTGTATTCTGTCTTGTTGGATCTGAATAAGTCACGTGAAAATAAGTGCTGGAAAGTTCGCAAAACAAATACTTGACCGTTTTTATCTCAAAGCTCGGTAAATCGTGGTGAGGCAATGTTAACAGAGGCATAAAAAGATAACCCTCCTTTCATTTCTGCTTTTTTTTCCTAAGAGGAGTCCTCAACTGTATTCCCTCTGGTATACAATATACGTGCGTAGCATCCTATGTCAGGAAGTCGCAGTAAAGTGGGGAGGCACCTGCCTATGCCCAGTCACGTGCTCCGAATGGAACTATTCCTGTCCCAGCTTAACTTCAGTGACACCCAACGCGTCCCTTCTACCCTGCATGATATAATGGCCGTTCTACACGATGGGCCAGATAATAAAATAATGTTTCAAATAAATACCTACTCTTCTTTTGCCAATAACCTTCTAATAAATATAATATCAATGACAAATAGGATTTAAACAGTAACCGCAATATCATGCGATATGCAGTGTTTTCTAATATTGTATCCTGTGCGTGCAAAATCATATCATCTCAAGCGAAAACTTGGTAATTTAACGTTTTAATCTGGAGTAACATACTAGGTAACTATTTGTACCAAATAAGATAATAATAGCAAAAAGTATTTTTATAGCGCCCTTGGGGTGATTTTTCACAAAAACGGCGCTATACAAGTCATCTAACTATTATTATTATTATTACTATTAATATTATTACCGTGCGATATCAGGTATCGATAGTATTATTATTATTATAGCCGATACGATGGCCAAGCGATGGTCCCACGATATTTGCAACGCATCTATACCATGGCGTCGTTCAGTTCTATTTTCATCGTACTTATATGTCTTGTTAAAAAACGAGATGATTAGTTTTTAATAGTATAGTAATAGGCAATGACAATACGAATAAATGATAGTAGATTCTTCCTAATATCATACAGTTAATAGTGATTATTCAGAAAATTAAAAGTATTTTTTTTGTAAATTGTTGTTTTTGTTTTTTTTCCTCCCTTCCAATTACTCTAGCCCGAAAAAAAAAGAAAAATGAATTTTGATAAGTTTTTTTTAAATGTATTTGTTTAAATACAACATTTGAAGAGCCACAAATTACAACAATATCTATTTACCATTATTTTATGTTTGTGATTTCATATACATTACACTACCAAACTACCGCCAATACATCGAAAAATGGTAGTATTTACATAGTTTAAAATGTATTTATTTAAATACAACATTTGAAGAGCCACAAATTACAACAATATCTATTTATCATTATTTTATGTTTGTGATTTCATATACATTACACTACCAAACTACCGCCAATACATCGAAAAATGGTAGTATTTACATAGTTTCGAAACAAGCCACAATGTTAACTTTCATACAGACACTCAGCAGTTGGCCACGTGTAGAGGCATACCGTCATCACTGGCCCACTATCCTTTGATGTGTGAACGAAAAACTAACACCGACGACATCTATGGTCCATCGTGTAGAGCAGGCATTAAGCAAGGGGTAGAAAAGAATGTTAAAGCAATCTTATGTAAAAAATGTGAATATGAATACCTACCGCACAAGAGTCCCAACTCATCCCAACCAGCAACCAGTGAGACTATGGAATCCCCATTTGTGGAATGTTTTGAGGCTGAAAGTAGTGGGGAGGGATAGGAAAAGGGAAAAAGAAGGCAGGGAAATACCTGGCTGTTAAGATGTGGTCACCAAACACGCACATTTTTTCAGAAAAATGTTGCAGTTTGTATTGTGTTCCTCTTGTTATTATTATATTACAATCTTTTGACTTATTTGTTTAGTACTATTTCTCGCGACATCCATTAACCTGATTTCTTATATACTCGTACATATCACTTTACTAAGAAGGTATTTAACTAAATTCCGTTCACTCTCACGGGTTATGGTAGACGTGTCAGTAGGTGCAGATAATGTTTTCTGAATATAGAATGTTATTCCACCTTGTCAGTTCTGTTGGAAAATACACGTTTTCCGCTCACTGAATAGATATCAAAAAAATATTGTTCGTTTCAATCTCAGTGCGGGAAGCTCACGGGCCTAGACGAAATAAATATAGGATGCGATGAAACACGCTCAGAAAATGTTTTTATACAGTACTAGCTCGTCGACGGACACGACCGGAACATCCGTTCACAGTTGATGTTGGCTTCGTGAGAACGGGTCGTTTCGTCGACTTATTTTTATGTTAATCGGCTCGTATGTGGAATGAGCTACCGTCATTTATCTTTCCTCCTACATTTGATCCGGGCCTCGTCGGGCCCCGCGTTAATAAATATCTTCCTACAGCCTCCTTCTTAATCTGGCTCACAACGTTGGCCAACCGGGCAGCGTTATAGTTCCCCTGTATGTGCTCTGTACATATAGGGGCACTCTTGAGAGGTGTCGCATAAACAAAAAAAACAACAACAACAAAAAAGCTACCAGGCTTGGAGCGAAGTTTTGAGGTTGTGATGTACTACTCCTACCACAACCCCTGCCCTACCCCTACCCCTACCCCTACCCCTACCCCTACCCAGTAGTTTTCCTATTATTTTGTACGTAGGTGTGCAAAATTTCATTAAGAAGTACCAAAATTCTGCTTCCAGGGGTGGGAAAGGGGGGTGGTATGGTTTTTAGAAATCTCATATATAGTGACTTTCCTCATGTTTCAACGGTTAAGTTTAAAAATTTTCATCATTCTCGGAAAAAAAATTGTAGATTTGTATACAAAACAAACACACATCGCCCGGGACATTCTTTATTTCATATATAGAACACTAGCTGAAGTACCCGGTGTTACCCCTACCCCTATCCTACCCTTACCCCTGCCCGTGGCCCTACAAATACTGCTTTGAGTGGTGAAAAAGGGGGATGGGGTAGTTTTTTTGAAATCTCATGGTAGTGATCTTCCTTGTTTTAGAAGATTAAGTTTGAAAAAGTTCATCAAGCTTGGAATAAAACTGTAAATTTGTATTCAAAACAAACAAACAAACACTGCCCGGGAAATTCTTCTTTATATAATAGAGAAGGAGATGGCGGTGACCTCTGAGCTGCTTCCTCTAAACTCTAAACCGTTCTATAATCAAATCTCAGAATCTCTTCACATAGAAAATTCTCATAATGAAAAATTCTCTTTCCGTGAGTCTCCTAGTTACGGTGAGTGATTTCGTTGGAAGAAATTTGAAAAAATTTTATAAAAATCATGTCTTGTTTATGAAAAATTCTAAAAGAAAACATTCGTGACTTAGAATACGTAAAACCACCTGCTTCTTCGGAGTCGCACAGTTCCCATCAACATTATTTTTACGTTAAATTCTATGTTGTTTGGAGTTTATTGACAAAACCTTTTTTTGTGGAAATAATTTTTTGGTATTTACCCCCAGAGCCCAGGTGATTAGAAGGTGGATATTTTGTGGTTTGTTTGTAATTACGTTATTATTATTTCGGTGAACATTGCTTTGGGCCGTTTACAAAAATATGTTAAATTATTACAATCATTAAACATAATGTACGACCATTTCACACGCGATTCGCGTATTATTTGGCGTATTCGGGGATCTTGCTTTTTTTAATTACTTTCTCAGTACGAATTGTTTAACAATTAAATTCATCAGAAATCGTTCAGATAACAAAGACTTTAATTTTTTAGGTTAAACGAAACGTGATAACCGCTCACCGATGGCGCTAATGTAAATATTTTAGAAAAATAAACACTTTTAAATGTTGAGATAAATTGTTTGTTGGCGAGTTTACATACCAAACGTGAAATGGAATACATTTTCACATTCGAAATGTAACAAAAAGAACATTTATTTTAATTACCCTTTAAACGATACACATATCACCGAAGTAGAATCTATTCCAGACCTTGGGGTAATACTGGATGTGAAACTAAATTTTATCAAACAAACTAATAAGATTATCAATAAAGCCAATAAAATTCTCGGATTTATAATTCGTATATCTAAACCTTTTCACAACATAAAAACTCTATACTCCATTAAAAGTTGTTTTTGTGTTTAATTCGTAGAACTCCATTTATTTATTTTTTTTAAATTTAATGCAAATCAAATTTAATAATGATATTATTAAGTTCTGCAAGTATTTTCAGTTTTTATTATTGTAACAGCTGTTTCGGCGTTTAAGGCCATTTTCAAACTGTGGTTAATCCACATTGTGACGACTTATCGTAATTAATAGTGGCATATACGAATTAAAATGTGACCACGCAGACTGCAACGCTACCTATATAGGGCAGACGGGAAGGGTTTTCTCAACTAGATTCAAAGAATATATAAGATGTTATAAAAATAAAGGCACTTCTTCAAAATTCGCAGAACATCTTTTAGTAAATAATCACGTCCCGATTGACAACAACAAACCTAAACCCTTACATATAGAAAGAAAGGGCCTAAGATTAAATTTAATTAAACAATTAGAAATTAACAAACGAACGAATGATCCTAATATAACATTAAGTAATAAAGTAAGGTAAATTATATACTCACCGCTTCTCAGTATGTTCACATTATCAAAACAATACAACACATTTAAATAAATCAATTAATAGAACATTATCAGTTAAATGCGAGCAAACACATTATAAATGTGAAAACCTCACAGAATTCAGAATTTTAATTGTTTTCTAACTAAATCGGTTTTACCGATAATAAATCATATTTTTTTAAACCCGTCGAAATTGAAAAGGAGTGTTAGTAAATAAAATCATATAAATAAGTTGTCACAATGTGGATTAACCACAGTTTGAAAATGGCCTAAAACGCCGAAATAGCTGTCACAATAATAAAAACTAAAAATACTTGCAGAGCTTGATAATAACATTATTAAATTTGATTTACATTAAATTTAAAAAAAAACTCTATACTCTCTTTACACCGCGTATATCCCCCCTCACTTAGAATATTGCACACCGATATGGACACCTTCATACCTAGCCCATATTGAAAGAATCGAAAGCATTCAACTTAAGCATATAAATTATAAATTTAATTTACACTTTGCAAATAATACCGAATCTTCAAAATTCCATAACTTCATCACGCTTCAAACGCGACGCTTAATATTTGATCAAATCTTGTTATTTAAAATTATGATTAATAGCCTGGACTCGCCAGAGCTCATTAACTTTATAAACATTCACATACCGTCAAGACCAACCTGACAAACAGATTTTTTTATTTGCCCGCATGCAGGACCAATCTTAGGATAAATTCTCTAATTCCCCGTATTTGTGCGCAATATAACGCACAATTTCACAATATCGACATTCTTCACAATACCCTTTCAACATATCTGATCGAAGTAATACGTCGACCACAAATTGATGCACGAGTATAAAATGTATCGAGAGCATCTCCTATCCCGATCATATCTTCCTCTTCTCCTTCCTCTCCCCCTTACTTCTTTTTTTTTCTTTATCTTTTTAGCTTCATAAATAAAACATCTGTATTTAACCACTATTAGCACAATCAACTTTGTTGGATTACCCTTTGTTAAACTTCCTTTGTATGGTATATATAGATTTGTATTAAAAGCTGTCTGTTTCTTACAAATAAATAAATAATGTATTTTTAAAGATGATTTCAAGAAACCTATAAAAATACTATATGACATATGTTGTAACACAAACACACAGTATTTTTATAATTTTCTTGGAGGAATTCAGCTTTAAACCTGCAATAACAATTTCTCATGTGAATACCGCACAAGAGTCTCAACTGCTCCCAATCGCCTGGATCCAATGAGACTATGGCATTCCCAATTGGGGAATGTTGTGAGGTTGAAGATAGTGGGGAAATACCTGGCTATTCAGATTTGGTCACCAAAGACGGCTAAATGCCATAGGCCTTGAAGGAAATTAAATCCAGGGGGTCCTGTGTACTGTAAAAAAATATATATAATAGTAGAGTGGTAAGCACACTTCATATTGAGTATAAAAAGTGTATGTTTCAGAGCTATCAATATAGATATTTATCTCTCCGAGTATTATTAATTAGATTTTCAGAATAAGCAAACACATTGTGGATTGACATGATGTATTAAATAACAAGTCATGATGTATAAAATATATTATTAATCATGCCATCATTCAAATTATGTTTGTTTTCCAACTAAAGATAAAACTCCCCTCAGCTGTGAGATTCAATGATAAATAAACACAGTTCCACCAGTTGACAAGATTGCAAATAATGCATCTACTTAATTAAAGTTTGTCTCCAGCCTCCCCCCATGGGTGTTAGTCCTTCCTCCCTCGGCAGGTGGCTCTAACTCTGGAGAATGCCGCCGGAGTGCCAGAAGCCCGTCTCACGAGCGTATGACGCCATTTCCCCCTTTTTTGCTGAACATCCTCAATCTGCTTCAGCAGCGGATTATTTGATATATGTCATTGGTGCTCCTGTTCAAACAGCAAACTAATTATGGAAAATACTGATTGCAACTAATAATAATTGTAAGTTAGAAACAGAAAACTGTTCAACTTGTTGGATGTAGATACAAAATAATTATACGAGTTGGCTTATTTTCTACAGTAACTCACAGTCCTCTCTGTACTTCATAGTGAATGAGAATAACAATGCGAGGTCTTTTTCTGATATGCTAAATGCAGGAGCAGTGTTGTTGTCTACATCCGGGAGATTATATTAAACCTTACCACATTTAGTTTGAATGAAATTTAAAAAACGAGAAATGCAAATGCCCTTTTCAATTTTAGTGCGCGCTCTTCATTAAGGCTTCTTTATTGTGTTTCATCTCATATATATATATAAATTTATATATATGTAAATTAATTATTATTAAAATAATAGTTCTATATTCCAGAAGGTATGCAGGAGTAGTGCAATGCAATACGTTACATAAGTGTACATAATACAAACAAAATAACAATACGTACGTAAAATAAGAGGAAGAGAAGAGAAAAGAAAAAGATTACTCAGTAAAATGTGCAAAATAATTTCATTCACTAAGAAAGAAAAATAAAGTTTATGGTGGACATTTGACGGTCTCCCGTCTCCAAAGGGCCATCAAGGGAGACTCCATCCATGTAGCCGTGGCAGTAATGATGGTATTCTTGGATTGGCGTACTCTGCACCATAGGATTCCCATGCGGTGGCGGAAAAGTTCCCAGAAAGAGTGCACTCGTAAGGCCAGGAACATTTCTGTAGCGCTGCAGTATCTTGGTAGTCGGAATAGTTGGCGATATGCATTATTGTAGGTGACTTTTATCTTTTGACATTGGGATGCAGTGTATGAAGTATACAGAATGTGTTCGTCTGTGATAATATGTCCCAAGTATTTGACGCTACGAACGACATGTATTTTCCTTCTATCTAGCCATATTGAAATTTATATTTGAAAACCATAACGATTGGATGCAGTGTATGAAGTATACAGAATGTGTTCGTCTGTGATAATATGTCCCAAGTATTTGACGCTACGAACGACATGTATTTTCCTTCTATCTAGCCATATTGAAATTTATATTTGAAAACTATAACGATTGGATGCAGTGTATGAAGTATACAGAATGTGTTCGTCTGTGATAATATGTCCCAAGTATTTGACGCTACGAACGACATGTATTTTCCTTCTATCTAGCCATATTGAAATTTATATTTGAAAACCATAACGATTGGATGCAGTGTATGAAGTATACAGAATGTGTTCGTCTGTGATAATATGTCCCAAGTATTTGACGCTACGAACGACATGTATTTTCCTTCTATCTAGCCATATTGAAATTTATATTTGAAAACCATAACGATTGGATGCAGTGTATGAAGTATACAGAATGTGTTCGTCTGTGATAATATGTCCCAAGTATTTGACGCTACGAACGACATGTATTTTCCTTCTATCTAGCCATATTGAAATTTATATTTGAAAACTATAACGATTGGATGCAGTGTATGAAGTATACAGAATGTGTTCGTCTGTGATAATATGTCCCAAGTATTTGACGCTACGAACGACATGTATTTTCCTTCTATCTAGCCATATTGAAATTTATATTTGAAAACCATAACGATTGATTTGGACGTATTATATGCAAGGTTGTGGTTTTTTGCTAAATTTTCAAATACGCATAGTAGTTTCTTTAGTGCGCTAAAAGAACCATGTCATTTGCGTAATTCATATTATTTACAAATACTCCTAAAACTTGAAATGAATATGTATCTGTCTGTCTGTCCTCGATTTCTCGAAAATTATTTGACCGGTTTCGCTGAAAATAGCACAGTTTGTTCTTTTTAGTGTCGGGAAGGTATGGAGAGTAGTTTAAATTAAATCTAATGTGTAAAACTGTTACAAAATGTTCTGTTCTAACATCAGCTAATATGATTATAAAAAAAAAAGATTATGGTAGCTACTGGGACACTTTATATTAGAGATGCATCGGATATCCGGTTACTATCCGGTATCCGGCTTATCCGGCGACTTTATTACTATCCGGCCAGATGCCGAATAGTGAGCTATTATCCAGTCGACGCCGGATAGTTTAAAAGTAAATAAAATCAAAAATATTAATATTTTCTCATGACATTCATTATAAGCATTTACTATTTGCAAATTATGGCAAGCTTTTCAGCGCTTAGTAGTAGTACGTGATTACGTTTAGTTTCATATTATGCCTTTGCCGGATTCAGAAAAGAATACCTCGCTGTACACGATGCTACAAGGAGTTGGTGGGTGTATCTTTGCAAACTTTTCCTCAATTGGATACTGGGTAAAGTTAGCTAACCACCGTGCGTAAGGTAAACGAGTTTTTTTCTACCTTGAACGTTTCATTTTTTACACGCACTAAACTCAGGCATAAATATTAAAATGTTTTACGGTCGTATTTTAAAAAACTTAATTTTCCACAGTGAACAATACGACAATATCGGAAAAAGGGTTCGTAATTAGTATTCATTAAGAATGAGACTGATAGTTTATATTTAATTTTGCGTTAAAAATGGAATAAAGTGCTCCAACGCACTTAAAATGTTGACTGTGGTATTCGGCGAGTCTACTTTGTCTCAAAAAAGTGTTTATAAGTGGTACAAGCGCTATACAGAAGGCCGAGAAGATGTTAATGACGATGAGCGTCCTGGAGTAGCAACCACGTCAACAAACGAAGAAAACATCGAAACAGTGAAGAAAATGGTTTTGGAAAATCAATTATTAGGGAAGTTGCAGAGGATGTTTGCATATAAATCGGCTCATGCCATGCAACTTTCTCGGATGTTTTGGGCATGAAACGTGTTCCGAAATTTTTTACGAAATTGCTAAATTTTGAGCAAAAGCAACGTCGCATTAGTATCGCTCAGGAGTTGTTGAATGACGTCAACGACGATCCAGATTTGCTCAAAAGGGTCATAACTGGTGATGAAACGTGGTATATGGTTATGACGTCGAAACCAAGGCCCAATCATCCCAATGGAAGCGGCCAGAAGAGCCAAGACCGAAAAAAGCACGCCAAGTTCGATCAACTGTGAAGGTTTTGCTCACTGTTTTCTTCGATTACAATGGCGTGGTGCATCATGAGTTCTGGCCAACAGGTCGTACGGTTAATAAGGAATACTACAAGGATGTTATGCAACGTTTGCGTGAAGCAATACGGCTCAAACGATTGGAATCACGATAATGCACCAGCTCACACATCAATGCTTGTTCGTGATTATTTGGCCAAAACAACACTAATCATCCTCAACCGCCGTATTCACCAGATTTGGCTCCCTGCGACTTTTTCCTATTCCCGAAACTGAAGAGACCAATGAAAGGAAAGCGTTTTGCCACATTTGCCGCAATTGATGAGATAAAGTCAGAATCGAAGAACAAGCTGATGGCCATACCGAAAAGCGCATTCCAGAAGTGCTTCGAGAATTGGATGAAGCGCTTTCATAAGTGCATTATATCTGAGGGGGATTACTTTGAAGGGGAGAAAATGGATATTGATGAATAAATAAATACTTTTCGAAAAAATTCAAAATTCATCTTTTCTTTTGAACAAACCTCGTATATTAATGATTTTTGTTGAAATAAGGTTTTGGTTTTCTGTTTTATGTCACTGTTAAACGTTTAAAAATTTTTTTTTATTACTTTATGGCTTGAAATCTCTATGTACTTGTAATTTTTATGGTTTTTTTTGTTATTTTCTAAAATCCATATAAAAGCCCAGATGGACGTATAATCAAAAGAGATAAACGCAGATAGCTGAGCCTCCAGACGCCTCCTATCTGGACTGCCCGGGCTTCACCCTCGTAGGCAAGTTCAGACCAAAAGGAGGTGTTTGTTTGTATAGCCGAGCTGACGTTAACTGTGTGCGACTGTTGAGTCTGGAAAATTCCAGATTTGACGTAATGTGGGTGCACGTCAGTCTTGCCAGTACGGTAAGATTTTATGCGTGTTTGTACCGCTCACCAAACCTCAGCGAATCAGACTCATCCGAGCTATTTAAACATTTGAGCGAAACTATTGATGACCTCTTACCCCGCTACCCTTCGGCCGAGTTTGTTGTTCTGGGGGACCTCAATGTTCATAATGAACCGTGGTTGAAGTTCTCATGTTCAACAAACTCGGCTGGCCGACAGGCGGAATTTTTTGCCCTTTGCCATGGGTTGGAGCAACTGGTTCAGGAGCCTACGAGGGTTCCTGATGTCCAGACTCACCGCTCCAATCTGTTAGACCTATTTTTAACCACCGAGCCACGTGGTTATGGGATTGATGTCGCAGCGCCTTTAGGATCATCCGACCATTGCCTGGTGACGACATCAATCCCTATTAACTTCAGACCCCCAATTGAGATGCTGAAGAGAAAAATGTGGCACTATAGGTCAGCAGATTGGTTCGGTCTGCGGGCGCATTTTAATGCTTTCCCATGGTCAGCTGTCTGTTTTCAGACTTCGAATCCGTCCAGATGTGCCCAGGAAATTAGTGAAGTCATCACATCTGCGATGGATGGCTTCATTCAATCAACCATTAAAGAAACTGGCGTAGGTTCAAAGCCGTGGTTCAGCCGACAATGCTCCGAAGCAGTTCGACGAAAAAACGCGGCTTACCGAGCCTACAACACATCTCGAACGTCAGAAAACAGATCAGCATATAACAAATTGGCAAAGGACAGTAAGAGAATCATCAATAGGTCAAAATTTGAGCACGACCTACAGATCAGTAAAAAGCTAGCTGCCTGCCCGCATGGCAGTAGGGCGTTCTGGTCGCTAGCGGGCTCCATAGGTCGCAATTTCTGCAAATCCAGTCTGCCGCCTCTTACCAGACTCGACGGTTCACTAGCAAACACTGCTACCGAAAAGGCCAACCTTTTAGGGAAAATGTTTGCAGAAAACTCGGCCCTCGACGACCGGGTGCCATCCCGCCGTCGGTTCCTCACTGCGGCTTCTATATGAAAAAGCTGAGGATACGGCATCGGGATGTACTCCTTGTCTTACGGGGGCTTATGTTAATAAAGCTAGTGGGCCTGACGGAATACCTGCCCTGGTATTGCAGAGGTGTGCTGCAGAAATCGCCCCAGTTTTAACAAAGCTCTTTAAAATGTCCCTGAAATGTGGCTCTGTGCCCTCTGGTTGGAAAAAAGCGGTCATTCATCCTATACCTAAGAAAGGTGACTGCTCCAACCCGGCCAACTACCGCCCCATAGCGATCACATCAGTTCTGTCCAAGGTGATGGAACGTGTGATCAACGACAAACTGCTTACATACCTCGAGAAGAACAAAATCATTAACGACCGCCAGTACGGATTCCGGCGGAACCGCTCGTGCGGTGATCTTCTCGCGTATGTGACGCATGTTTGGGGACGGTGCCTGGAACGTTATGGTGAGATCCAAACGGTCTCACTGGACATTTCTAAGGCCTTTGACCGGGTTTGGCACCGAGGACTTGTCAACAAACTGCCTTCTTACGGACTTCCCGTTTCCTTGTGTACGTGGATTGCCGACTTTTTGAGGGAGAGATCGATTCAGACGGTTGCTGATGGTTTCATCTCTTCCTCGCATTCAATAAATGCTGGCGTCCCACAAGGACGGTTCTATCTCCGACATTGTTTTTGTTGCACATCAATGACCTCTTGACATGTGCACGAATCCATTGTTACGCGGATGACAGTACAGTCCATGATTGCTTTTTGTTTGACAAGCCCCCAAAGGGCACACAAACTCCAGCGGCTCGGAGGGCTTTGAAACAGAGAATGGACGGTTACCTTGAGAGGGTCTCCTCTTGGGGTAAGAATAACCTCGTCGAATTTAATGTTTCAAAGACCCAATCATGTCTGATTACGCCTAAAAGGGATCGAAATGACAATCTAGTCTCCTTTAATGGAAGCAATCTTCCCAACAAGCCCTCCATTGATATGCTTGGTGTAACCTTAAGTGATCAGCTCAGGTATGGGGGCTCCATCGAAACCCGAGTAAAGTTAGCCTCTCAGAAGCTGAGCGTATTGTACAGAGCCCGCAGATACTTTAATAGTACACAACTGCTGACCCTGTACAAATCGCAAGTTCGCCCCATTGTAGAATTTGGCAGCCACCTCTGGTCGGGAGTCCCAAAATATCTGAAAAAAAACCTTGACTCTGTGCAGAAACGGCGGTCCGTTTGATAGATTCGCCTATCTTAACAAATGGGTTGCAATCTTTGGAGCACAGACGTCGGGTGGGAATGCTGTGTCCCTGTTCTACCGGTATTTTAATGGAAGATGCTCCGAGGAACTAGCGTCATTGATCCCTTCGGCACCGGTGCATAGTCGGGAAACGCCAAACGCGCGCCCAACATTTGTGCACACGGTTGACATTTGTCACGTGAGAACGCGTCGCTTCTACGATTCGTTCTTGTGTTCAACAGCTCGGCTGTGGAATGATCTGTCGGCCTCTGTGTTTCTCCATCCTATAACATGGGTCTCTTCAAGACCCAAGTTCACTCCTTCCTATCCTATAAAAGATCCTCCACACAGCATCCCCAAAGATGATATAGGCATTGAGGGAAATTATTTCCTCCTTGGTCTCCTGTGTGCAGTTACTGTAAAAAAAAAA